>JARHVA010006799.1:565000-828696 GCA_037957365.1 Torreya grandis
AGAAACATTATACATAAAAATAGATGCAAGGACAAAGTAAGAAACTATTATAACATAATTTTTGCACTCATTCTTTGGTGTGGAATAGCTCACTGTACAACACATAATGATGCAATGGGAAAACCTCTGAGCTATGAGACAATGGTGAGTTGAGGTTAATCTCTAGAGATGTCTAACTTCCTTTCACTAAATTTGATACAACTGATAGGATACCAATTTTATGTAAATTTCTCTTTTTTAATGTCTTTTTCTCCTAAAATAATTTTTTTTATGGGGAAAAGGGAAAGAATAAAACTTTACAAAACTAAAATGGTGATTGCACTAGATATCTTATTGGGTCTTAATGTTTTCTTGATGAACACAATGGAATAAAAAATTATATTATAATTGTTTTAGCACAAACTCATGCAAAATGGGAGACTAGACGCAATATTTAGCTAGTCATGAAAGGGAAAATAGTTCTTGTTGTCTTCAAATCTTGCACCCTAGAAGAAGGTTTTTCATGCCTCCTCTAGATTTAGGAAATGTTGGGACATTTCCAAGCCTGTGGGTGTGCCTATAAGTGGAAATGAACCTCTAGGTTGAAAGGGCTAGCTCCCTGTATTGGTTTTTTGTGCAATAAAATTACTGAACTAGTTTTTATGAGTGAAAAGAGTTAAAAGTTTGCATAATTGAAAAGCTTAGTCTAAGATAGTGATACACCAAGAACTAGTATCCACATGTATGCCCTATACTTATGCACAATACAATAGAATATAGTCTATAACTCAAGATCTAGAAGATTCTAACATAAGTATTTCAATGTAGAGACAAAATGAATGAGATCACACAAGACAAATAAATGGAAAAGATAACCTATATAGTCTAGAAAAAGGGTTACACATGTGAAAAATATCTTATAGCTAGAATGCACTCTACATGACCTATTAGATCAACTCTTTGCTAAAAAATATGAAGGATAGAGAATATAAGGAGAAAACATCACTTTTTATCACTCTGTGTCTCTTGCATGCCTAGACAAATGTCTATAACTTAGAAAGAAAATAGGCTTATGCTTCTTTTCTCAAAGGCAAGAAAATGGCAAAACATTCTAGAAAAGCTTTACTATACTATGTGTGGATGATAAAACAAGAGCTCAAGGGTCCTATTTATAGCAAAAGAGGGAGAGATGAGAGAGTTCTTGGGTGCCAAAATAGAAGCCTCCAAAATGGTTTGTAATTACCATCTTAGGGAAATTGATTCCAGATGTTCCCTCATTTAGTTGGAGTTTGTCCTTCTCTTTGACGCACCCTCTTGAAATGACTAGGATCATTATAAAATATTTGGTGAGATGACCCTCTATAAAAAATGGTTTAGATTACTACTACGAACCTTAGATTCTTCCTAAAATCTCTCATGTTTTGCACTGCAAACCCATTTAGATTTTCCAAGTGACTATACTTCTTACACTCTTCTTTAGGTTCTTTGATTACTTATACTTGTAAAATTCATAAGTAAAGCTTGTTTGAAAACTTGATTTGCACTATCTCTGCCCTTTCAATTTTTTTATTCCTTTTTCTTATAAAAGTCATAATCAAAGGTCTTTTGAAAACCCAATTTTTCTTTGCTTTAGACCCTATCAGGTTCTCTAAACGGATTTACTCCTTGCTTGAAGACTTTAGGCATGAATTTGATGTCCTACAACACATCATCTTTGAATCTCAATAGCTAGTTAGCCACCTTGAATTTGATGTCCTATGGCATGTCATCTTTACAACCCAATGGCTAGTTAGATGTATTAAACATGATGTATTGTAGCACATCATGGGGATCCATCGGGTCGGGTTTATGTTTTGGTCAACTTTCCTAAAGTAATTCCTTCAAACAATTTATTCAAAGGAATTTTTTTAGGGATTTTGCCTAAAAGGCAACAGCTAGTTCCTTTGAGAAATTTTCCTGAAGGACACTTGAGAAAGTGCCCTTCAAAAATGTTATTAAGGACACTTAGGGGAGGCACATGGTCCCTTAAAAAAAATTGAAGGACATTTCTAAAGGAAATGGCCCTTTGAAATTTTTTTGAAGGGTATTTCCAAAGACAAAGTGCCCTTCAAAAAAGTCCAAAGGGTCACTCGGGAAGAAAAGTGCCCTTTGAAACTTTTCCAAAGGGTCACTTCGATAAGAAAGTGCCCTTCAAAAAGGTCTAAAGGGACACTTGGGAATAAAAGTGCCCTTAAAAGTTTTTTTGAAGGGTCACTTAGAAATAAAGGTGCCTTAAAAAAAGTTTGAAGGGACACTTTGGAAAATAAAGTGCCCTTTAGAATTTTTTGAAGGCACACTTAGGGGGGAACAAGGCAAGAAAGGCCCATTGTAAAAGTTCTGAAGGGCCACTTTTGAGAGGCATTATCAAGACCATTTCAAGTTTTTGAAGCCCTATTACTTACTCACTTTGGACCTCTCATTGCTCACTACTTATAGAATAATTTAAAACTTTCTCTTTGGAAAACCAATGTCATGCATCATTTAAAACCCATAAATTATTGGAAGGAGTAATTTAGGTTCATAAACTTGGATTACTTCTACTCATGAAATTTTTATAAGTCAAGTCATTTAGAGAACTTGAATCAATCTTGAGGAGTAACTTAGGTTTATAAGGGGCCAAGACTTGAATTATGGAGAACCCAACATACATTAAAATAGAGCCAAAACACTTTAGCCTCCTTGACTTACAATTTTAGACCTTTGAAATGACTTATTCTTACAATTGCTATTCAAATCTTAACTAAAATGGTTGAATAAATTATACTAAGGTGAAATTTGGTCAACATTATTGGTGATTTTGAGGGGAGTCATGTCTACTATGTCAAATACCATTCACTTAAATCTTTACATTAGGCATGGAGTCACACATATAGGCACTTCAAAGAGAACTAAACAAGCTTTCATTTAAAAACACACTAGCTGGGTTGATTACACACACAAGGCAGAGACACACACCAAACAAAGGGAAGGAAAACACACATATGCTATAAAGCACTTAGGGAAAATAAACAAAACAAAGGAAACACACTAAAATAAATTATATACAAGACATGGCCAACAAAGGTCAAAAGCAAGGATTCAAATGGATTCCATTCACTGGAATAGGTAGCTATTCTCCATCCATTTTAGACAGCTGAAAGGAGTTTCTTTGCTTTTACTTGCTGATGATGTAAGGACCACTCCACAACATATCAAACTTTGTATGTTTTCTTTCTTTTTCTCTTTCTTCATCCCATTTCAAAACTAGGTCACCTTGTTTGAACACTCTTACCCTTACCCTTTTATCAAAGGATTTCTTTAGGAGAGCTTAATGGTGTTCCAAAGCTTTGTGTGCATAATCTCTTACCTCTTGCATCTACACTAATTCTATCAATCTAACCTCTATGGGAGTGTTTTCAAGTTATTCTAGCTATTTTTCAAGTTCTAAGGTAGGGAACTCTTATGATATAGACAAACTAGCTTCTCTCCCATAGACAAGTAGAAAGGGAGAATTACCAATTGACTTCTTAGGAGTGATTCTATCTACCCATAAAGTTGCCTTCAGCTTGCTCTACCATGTTATTTTATTGGTTTTTAATGTCCTCTTGATGATCTTGATGAGGTTCTTGTTGGTAGACTCAGCCAATCCATTTCCTTGAGGGTAGTAGTGGGATGAGGTACTCAAATGAACTTCACTCTTTACTACCCAATCAAAAAATTTAGCACTTATGAAATCAAGTGCATTATATAAGATGATGACATCAGTAACTCCAAACCTTTTTATAATGTTGTCAAAGAACTCCAAGATGGAATTTTCATTTGATTCCTTCAAATTAATAACCTCTACCCATCTTGTGAAGTAGTCTATAGTAGTCAATATCCATTTGTGTCTAGCATTTAATAGAGGGTTGATTATGCCAATGAAGTCAAGACCCCATTGCATGAAAGGTTGGTCCACTTGGATAAGATTCAATGGAAGGGAAACAAGCTTTTTTTTCCAATAAATAAATCACATTGAATATAAACCTTAGCCCAATGATAAAAATCCTTAAAATACTAGGCCAATAGTAACCAGCTCTCATTATTTTTGTAGATATTGTTTTAAGAGAGAAGTGACCACCATCTACACCATTATAGAACTTTTATAACATCATATAAAATTTGTCATTGTTAATGCATCTTAACAATGCATTGCTCACATCCTTCTTAAAGAGAATTCCATCCATAATATAATAAGGAATAGCTTGTAGCCTAAAATACCTTCTTTGAGATTTGTTCAAGCCATTGGGACACTCATCATTTTGAAGAAAACCAATGATGTCTTGTGTCTAAATTTTATTTTACATTTGATCAACTGGATGGTATTGAACTTGATTTACCAAGTCTTACTCTTTTAGATCTTGAAATTCAAATTCTAAATGCTCACATAAACCTCTTCCTCTTACTAGGCTGGTTACCTTGATGTCAATGTCATAGTCCATCACTTTCATGATCCATATAGCTCTCTTCTCATTGAGATCCTTGCTTAGGAGAAACTCCTTGGTGCTAGGATGGGAGAACATGACATGGATTCTATTTTTGGAAACCATATGCCTAAATTTTTTCAAACCTATAATGATGGTTAAAGCTTACTTCTTAACAAAATAATATCTCACTTTTTAGTCTTCTAAGCCTTGGTTGAAGAAAGCAATTGGTTGTTCAACATCTTCATCATTTTTTTTCATAAGCATAGCTAAGATAGTGTCAAGGTTAGTAAAAGTATAAAGAATGAAATATTTATCAAAATTTGGATTTAAGAGAGTGGGAGAGGCTATAATTTCTTATTTGATTGCCTCAAAGATACCTTTACCTTCCTTTTTCCAAGTAAAAACTTGGTTCTTTTTTATCATGCTTGTGATAGGCTTTACCACATTTGCAAAGTTTAAGATAAACCTCTTTACAAAGTTTATTTTTCCCAAGAAATTTTGTATCCCTTTCTTGTGTTAAGGCAAAGATAAGCCTAGAATAGCTTCAATCCTTTTGAGGTAAATAAATAATCTTTATTTTGAAACAACATGACCTAAAATCTTGCCTTCATGGATAGTGAAGATGCAATTCTTTGGATTGAGGGATGTGTCATAATATCTACACTTTTCAAACACTTTCCTTAGATGTCCCATATGATTAGTAACATCCTTTGAAAACATGGTTATATCATCAAGGTAAACAAGAAAAACTTTATTGATCAAACCTTTGAAAGCCATGTCCATTTCCCTTTGAAACGTAGCTCCAATATTAGATAAACCAAATGAAATATTTTTATAGGAAAAGGTCCTCCACTTGGTGGTGAAGGTTTTCTTGAATTTATCCCCTTTATTTACCAATATTTGATTATAACATGAATAACCATCAAGAAGTGAGAAATTTTGAGAACCTAAAATAACTTGTAGAATTTGTTCCATGGAAGGGAGTGGGTAGTGATCCTTGAGAGACACTTTGTTTAGATCATGAAAATCCACACAAAGTCTAATTTCTCCATTATTTTTTTGAAATAAAACAAGGTTGGCTACCTAAGTTGAGTGCTTGATAGGAAAGATAATCCTAGAATCAATCAATTTGGTTAGCTCTTTTTTCATGAGTTCTTCTACCTTGGGGTTGATAGGCTTTTGCTTTTGTCTTACTGATTTAGCTCCATGCTCCAACTCAATGGTGTGATGAGCTAGAATTGGGTCGAATCCCTTCAAGTCCTTTTAATCCTAGGCAAAGATGTCATGAAACTCTTTGCATAATGCAATAAAAGCTTGCCTTGCTAATTGAGAACAAGCCTTGCCAAGCTTAAAAAGTTTATTATTGAAAATCAAAACTCTTTCATAGTTCTCTTCTTGTGTTGACATGCTCATTATTTGGTTTTTATTTTAATCATCCTCATTGAAGACACTCTCTAAGTTAATAAACCCCTTGGGTATTTTATTTGTATTTACCTATATAATTTGCTCTTCATAATGATCATGCAACTTCTTTGATTTTTTGAAGAGAAGCCTACCTCATTTTATAATAAGTGTGCAATGTGTTCATCACTTTTAAAAACTTTCCATGACACTTCATTATCTAGAATGGAAAGTCTCATAATGATCTTGATATTTCTCTTGTTCAACATCAATAGCTAAGTCAAAATGTGTTCCTATTGTAGCCAATCTATTAATGTGCATGTTCAAGTCTCTTGGTATGGGTTGGATGTTGAAGGCATCAAAATCCTTAAGTAGATCCCATACCCTATGCTTGTAAGACTTGAGAAATGGGTTTTTGGCTATAGCTTGACTTCTCACTTGATGAATGACCAGCTCACTATCTCCATAGACTTTTAAAATCTTGATTCCTCTCTTCTTTGCCCATTGGAGACCATGAACTAAGCCTTAATATTCAGCCACATTATAAGTGAAGCTAAAGTGAAACCTATAAGAAGAGTATTAACAATTATTTTATGGGTAAACCAACATGACACTAGCTCTTGCACCTAATTTTATCCTTGAACCATTAAAGAACATTTCCCACATGCCATCAAGCTCATGATATTCATTGGTGAGTGAAGGAATTGGGACATTCTCCTCATGTATGAAGTAAAATCCCAAATCATTTTCCTTAATGAAAGTGTAAGGATCAAGGCCATGTGTTTCAATGCTATACTTGTTAAGATAGAGTTCAAAAATACCTTCAATATCTACTATCTACAATATCTACTATCTAATATCTACTATCTAAGATAGTCCATAGTGGAGGCTTTTCAGATTTATTGGAAGGCTCCAAAAGATGATTTGGATAATTTTTGAGAGCCACACTATGATGCCTTGAAGGTTAAGGAGCCACCTACATGCTTGCTAACTGATCTTGTAAAAACTCCTTTTAATCAAGTATATGTAGAACCTCCCAAAGGGATATGCTTGACTTAGTTATCTTTAATGAGTGAACAATATTTAGAGATGGAGTATTCACTTTATCCTACATTTTTTATGGTAATAAAGGAGTTGTTTCCTACTATGTTGTAATCTTGGCAAGTACATTTACATTCTGATTTTGTTGAGGAACATAGATTGTAGAAGGTGAAACACTTTGATTGGCATTTGAGGACTTGGAGAGGCATCACTTGGAAATATGCATGGATCTTAGCCTTCTCCCAAGGCTCTCTTTTTTACCCTTATATTAGCTAAAATTGGCATGCCTTGAGTCAACATGAAATCATCTTTTACTTGAAAATTCATCATTCCCACATTTGGGCTACTGCCTTTTATAGGATTATCCTTTTGGCTGGGACATGCTTCTTCTACTATCATGTAAGTAGTATCTTATTATATTATATTCAAATCATATCTAGTTCCTCCATCATCATGTACCTTGAGGCTGCCCTATAGGTCAACATGATCTTTTCCTTGTACTAGATTTGCATGAACTAGAACAACAACCTTTACAAGAGGAGTAGAATTTGGATTATATGCATTGGGATGCCTATTATAACCTTGTTCATTTTGTCCTCTCCCTTGATAATTGTATTGGGATGGAGCTCTATATCCTTTTTGAGGATAGTATTATGTATTAGGAAGAGAATTTGCCTGATATTGAGCTTACTTAAGCTGAGCTCTCAATGATTTGATTTATTCATCCTTGTCCACAACATTATCTACCTTATTGGGAAAGGCTCTTAGCTTCACATTGGAATTTGGAACCTATGACATTCTTGGAGCTTTAACCAAATTATGGGATAGCAAAGGCATGGAAACTCTTGGAGGGAGTCTTCTAGTCTGAATCAAGCTATTCTTAGCCTTAATTACTAGCTCATATGCACCTAGAAGAGTGAATCCTCCCATTGACTAAAACATAACAACAACATCAATACCAATCCCTTTGAGGTATGTTGGGAACAAAAATATAAGAGGAGGTCTCATGATTGGTGGTAACCTATACCATGTTCTTTGAAATCTCTCATTGAAATCTCCTATGGATTTAATTGGACCTCTTCTTATTACATTCAACTGATGTATTAGGGAAGCATGATCACTCTTATTTTTGAATCTTGTCACCAATAGGTATCCAAAACCATCCCAACTTATAAGGCAACCCCCTTCCAACATTCTATAATAGTCAAGTTCTTTGTCTTTTAAAAACATAGCAAGTAGCCTAATGGCTATGTTGGCCCTAGTAACATTATAGAAATTAGATAAATTAGAGATGTATCTAATATGTTTAGATGGAGTAATAAGACCCTCTCCATTAAAACTAGGAAGATTTTTGGTAGTATTTAGAGGGATGGGGTCATATACAGGAAGCTCTATTAGGTTTAAGGTGTTAAAAGTAGGGAAGGGTTGATGTCTATTTATCTCTGCCTTTTTCCCCATTTCTCTTCTTCTTATATGATCCTCTATTTCTTTTTCTTCTTCAAATTCCTCCTCTCCTTAAACTTCCTCAACCTCTTCTGCTTCTTCCATAAAACCTCCTTGCCAAGAATTTAATAAGTCCAAGAGTGTTTCAACACATTTTTCTTCAAGAAAAGCTTCAACTGAAGGGGCTTGGTTAGAAAATCTTAAGGACCTTGTGAGGACCATGTAAGATAATGTATAAAATTTGGTATAAAACTAGGGATTTGGAGTCACCAAATGCTAGGTCAGGGTTATTTCTACTACTTTAGGCCTATCAAGACCATCATTCACCTTGACTTACCAATAATTTGGGGCCCATCAGGCATGCCAAAACTATTGTCTCCAAATCTTGCATCTTAGAAGAGGGATGTTTAGGCTTCCTTTAGATTTGGGAAATGTTGGAACATTTTTAGGCCTATGGGTGTGCCTATAAGTGGAAATGAACCTCTAGGTTGAAAGGGATAGCTCCCTATATTATATTTTTATGTAATAAAACTATTTAACCAGTTTGTATGAGTGAAAAGAGTCAGAAGTTTGTATAAATGAAAAGATTAGTCTAATATGGTGATACACCAAGAATTAGTATCCACATGTATGCCCTATACTTATGCACAATACAAAAAAATATAGTCTATAACTCAAGCTCTAGAATATTAAAACATATTTATTTTAATGTAGAGACAAAATGAATGAGATCACATAAGGTAAATAACTAGAAAAGACAACTTGTATAGTCCAAAAAAAGGGTTACACATGTGCAAAATTTCATACAACTAGAATTCACTCTACATGACCTGTTGGATCACCTCTTTACTCAAAAACATGAAGGATAAAGAATATAAGGATAAAAAATCACTTGCTATCACTCTATGTCTCTTGCATGCCCAGGAAAATGTCTAGAACTTAGAAAGAAAACAAACTTATGCTTCTTTGCTCAAAGGTAAGAAAATGGCAAAACATTCTAGTAGGGCTTTGTTAGACTATTTTTAGATGATAAAATAGGATCCCAATGGTCCTATTTATAATAAAAGAGGGAGAGAAGAGAGAGCTATTGGGAGTCAAAATAGAATCCTCTAAAATGGTTTACAATTGCCATCTTGGTCAAATTGATTCTAGTTATTCTCTCATTCAGTTAGAGTTTATCCTTCTCTTTGATTCACCCTTTTGAAATGACCAAGATCATTGGCAAATCAATGGTGAGATGACCCTCCATAAAAAATGGCTTGTATCACTATTGTGAACCTTAGATTCTTCCTAAAATCTCTCATG
Organism: Torreya grandis; assembly: GCA_037957365.1. Classification (NCBI taxonomy): domain Eukaryota; kingdom Viridiplantae; phylum Streptophyta; class Pinopsida; order Cupressales; family Taxaceae; genus Torreya; species Torreya grandis. Next base: position 574,654 of record JARHVA010006799.1, read on the forward strand.
TTTTGCATTATAAACCCATTTGGGTTTTACAAGTGACTTTACTTCTTACTTGTTTCTTCAAGTTTTTTGATTACTTCTACTTATAAAATTCATAATCAAATCTTTTTTGAAAACTTGATTTGCACTATCTCTACCCTTTCAGGTTTTTTGATTTCTTTTGCTTATAAAAGTCATAAGCAAAGCTCTTTTGAAAACCCAATTTTGATTTGCTTAGGAGCCTGTTGGGTTATCTAAATGGCTTTACTCCTTGCTTGAAGAATTAAGGCATGAATTTGATGTCTTACGACATTTCATCTTTAAATCTCAATGGCTAGTTGGCCACCCTAAATTTGATATCCTATGGCATGTCATCTTTGCACCCCAATAGCTAGTTGGTTGTATCAAACTTGATGTCTTGCGACATGACATGGGGATCCATCGAGTTAGGTTTATATTTTAGGCAATTTTCTTGAAGTAATTCCTTCAAAAAATTTATCTGAAGGAATTCTTTCAGGGATTTTGCTTGAAAGGTAATGACTAGTTTCTTCAAGAAATTTTCTCAAAGGATACTTGGGAAAGTGTCATTTGAAAAGGTTCTGAAGGACACTTGGAGAAGGCACAAGGTCCCTTCAAAAAAAATTTAAGGGAATTTCCAAAGGAAATGTCCCTTTGGAAATTTTCTAAATGGCATTTCCAAAGACAAAGTGTCCTTCAAAAAAGTACAAAGGGTCACTTGGGAAGAAAAGTGCCCTTCAGAACTTTTTCGAAGGGTCACTTTGACAACAAAGTGCCCTTCAAAAAATTCTGAAGGGACACTTCAGAAGAAAAGTGCCTTTCAAAAAATTTAAAGGGTCACTTCAAAATAAAATTTCCCTTCAAAAAAGTTTGAAGGGACACTTGGGAAAATAAAGAGCCCTTCAAAATTTTATGAAGGGAGACTTGGGGGGAATAAGGCAAGAAAGGCCCTTTGGAAAAGTTCCAAAGGGCCACTTCTGAGAGGCATTGTCAAGACCATTTTAGGTTTTCTAATCCCCATTACTTACTCACTTTGGACCTCTCATTGCTTGCTACTTATAAAGAAATTTAAGACTTGGTCCTTGGAAAACCAGAAGTCATGCATCATTGAAAACCTATAAAGCATTGGAAGGAGTAATTTAGGTTTGTAAACCCAAATTACTTCTACTCATGAAATTTTTATAAATCAAGTCATTCAAAAAAAATGACTTGGTCTTGAGAAGTAACTTAAGTTTATGAGGGGCCAAGACTTGACTTGTGGAGAACCTGACATACACTACAATATAGCTAAAACACTTTAGTCTCCTTAACTTACAATTTTGGACCTCTAAAATGACATGTTCTTACAAATTTTGTTTAGCTCTCCATGAAAATGTTTGAAAAAATTGTATTGAGGTGAAATTTGGTCAAAAGTTCTTTATTTTAATCAAATAATATTTTTAAAAGGGTAAAAATACTACAATTGAATTTATTTTGAATAAAATAAGAAATGTAATTTCCACAAACACTCAAATAACTGGTATACATAGAGATTTCTTAGATAAAAGAGGTAAATCTTGAATTTATTTCCATTCCAAAGGTTACAACTGTGAACATAAGATTGTAATAAGGGAAGATTAGTATGTTGTTAGTGAATGAAATCAAAATGCAAACCAAAAACACTAATTCTAACAGCTCAAGCCTATCTCAAGTGGGGAGCATGGTAAAGAATACAAATGAACAAATCATAACTAAAATGTAAGAAACTTACCTTTCTTACCTTCCCTGATGCTCTAAGATTCTTCTTCATTTGTCTTTCTTGGATTGCACCTAAGAGGCCTTCATCAATGGAGTGTGGCTACCTTCATCTCCTCTTGGCACCTTTGACTTTGGCTCAACGATTGGGCGTTATCACACTACATCAATATGTGGCTTGAAGCTATTTGGGCATGGTAACTTTGGCTTGAAAGAGATTTTTAGCATTATAACTTTACACCAAGAGAGATTAAAATTCAATAGCTAAGGCTTCCTATTTATAGATTTTTTAGAATAATCAGAATGAACCTAAACCATCCATCTTAATATGAATATGTGTGGATAAGGATCCATTCAATTTTGTAGGCCAAACTCAATAAATTCCCTCACAAATATTTGGGATAAAGAGGGATAAAGAGGCATTAATGAGGCATGGAAGGGATTAATCCTCATATTTTATGCATTTATGGCCTAGGGATGTCTTTCCAAGAAATAATGTCGCGTGATGATGCAAAAACTCATAATCAATTTCAAAAAATAAATATTCAACAAGTTTCATGGAATTATTAATTAGGCTTATGATTTGAATTAATTAGCCTTAAACATAATTTATCAACTTTGATGCAAATCTTTGAAATTAGTGCACAAATTAATCAAATTGGTCATAATGTTGTATTATTAGCTTACAATTTAACTAGATTAGAATTAGGATACAATGTTAGATGCATTGGATCCATTATCCCATTTAGGATGTTGCTAACATAGAATAATAAAGGCACATGTCTCATGCAATAAATTTGGTATAAAAGAGCAATCCAGAGCACCCAGGTGCAAAAATGTCATTTTGACTCAAAATGATTTGGTCGAAGTTAGATGTATCATAAATTTCATTACCTCATTTAGTGATACTCTAGCCAAAATAAGCACTTGTATATGATAGGTTCAAACTATTTAATTCATTTTAGTGTTTTTAGGCCAAATTGTGAATTTTGATGGAAATTGGTCAAAAGCCTAGTTGGAGGCCATTGGTGGCCACTTTTAGGTGTCTATATTTTATCCCTATTTAGGAAGATGTTGCAAATCATAGTCATAAAAATATCTTCTTAAATAATTATAAATGGCTTGTATGCCAAAAGGAAGATGGTGATTGGAAAAAAAGCTCAGAATGGTTTTTGGGAAGCCTAGGATGATGCCCCCTCAAGGGAGTGGCCATCACATATATGGATGGATGGCCCCTCAAAAAATAAATAATAAAAAGGTAGAATTAAACCATGGTTGATATTAATCCAAATGAGAAAATGATTACATGCATTGATTTATAAAGGTTACTAATTTGCCCAAAGGTGGTTATAATCAGGAATAAATTTTGAAATAATGATTTACCCATAGGTGGTTATAATCATTAAGATGATCTGGATTGGATAAATATGATGTTCGATATGGTTATGCCCTAGTTATGACTGATTAGAAAGCATAAATTAAGGATATAACTTGGAATACATATTAAATATGAGTGTGCAAAAAAAATGTGATGGTGATGTAGAGCGTATACCCAAGCAATCACCTTTAACCTAGTTTCTTGATCCCCTACCTCTAGCAATGCTTACAAGCTCACTTATTAATTCAAGATTCTAGGTTCCATTAATAACTTTGTGATTTTAATATACTAAACCTTATTTTCCTATAACACCTTATTCCTATTTTCTCAATATATAACTTCCCAATACCCTTTAGATCTCAACTCTTCCCTTACACAACTATATCAGCAATAGACATACTTCTTATATTAATATCAAAGGCTCATTTCACTAGTCAAATATTCATGAAATATTCACATCTCATTATATTATTAGATTAATTCTCATATTCATTTGTTCAAAATATGTATAATCATAATGACCTCTCTTTTACATACCAACACTCTCAAGATTTGACTCATACCTTTTCCCCAACTTTGCCTTGTCCAACAAGCTTTCTTTATAGCTTTTTTCCACTTAAAAATGGACTAGCATAGAAAATTACTCAAAATTATCACTTTTAAATGTTGATTTATCCTTCACCCTAATGAAATATACTTGTGGTTCCAATTTTAGGTCTTATTTCTCACTCTAAGTCACCTTTCCCTCTTATAGCTATTCCAAATTAGGTCTTATTAGCCCTTTCCCAATATCAACTATTTAATATCCATACTCTAGGTAATATTCAATATTTTAAATGAGTGATTCAATTATGTTATGTCAAGACACATAAGATTATAAAAAATGAGGATTTTTCATTGGTTGATTCTCTCCCAATGGATGAAACCCTAGTTAACAGGGTTTGGGGTCTCTAAACTGACTGAGGCTAAAAATAAATGCATAAATATTTCCAATAATTGTTTAAAAACAAACTAATGAATGTATTATGTCTATATAATCGTAACACAACTTTTTCCTTTGATGAGTATCACACCATAACCCTTATATCATTCACAACAAAGACATCTCGATCTAGACTGACTATGTTCATGACAATGAACATAGATAAACATAGGGTTTTTGGTTATTTCACTATATTATCTATCCCCAAAAACCTTTAGGCTTTACCAAGTCTCTCACCACCTTCTATAATTACCTTAAACCCCTTCCAAAGTCCCCTTCAAATAAACAAGATTCATTGTAATTGGAAATGCAGAATACATAGTTGGTTCTGAGTATACTTTGGGTTTCAATAGGTTTTGTGTTTCAAAATAGTCAACAATCTCATTTAACTTGTATGATGGTTACTTTACACTTTATATTAGTTATTTACAACCTTTTTATATATATTTTGGATTAAAACAAGATTTAATACAAAGATAACTTAGTCTACATATTTCTTTGTTGTAGACAGTGGTTCAAAAGAAAATAGGGTTTTCCACATTATGACAAAAATACAATCTATTGTATACTAGGAAACATATCCCATTAAATATTTAAGACATCAATAATGTCTTTATTTTATCCATCCTCAAAACTCAATGATAAAAGAATCAAAAACTCATACAACTGCATGAACTAGTCTATTATGACCCAGACCCTATTTTAGACCTAAATATCTCAACAAGGTAACTTTTCCACTATAATTTTGTGGTTTCATATCTCAAAATTTATTAAAAATTACCAATAATACAAAATTTAATCAATTACCATATGGAATATCCAAGAAGCAATGCTCAGTCACATCCATGCATTAACAATGCACATAAAATTTCATTGTCATAGTCCATCATTCATCAAATTTTCAATGTTTTTCACATTCACTCTCTCTCTCTCCTTAAAATTTAAAACACAATAGAATAATTCAAAAACTCCCTCTACCACCTTTTACCAAGATACATAACTGAATCTTGGAAGTTGTTACATGGAAGTACTTGAAAATTACATTTTCTTTTAATGTTTTCCCACTATATGCACTATATGACTATGAATAAAGACTAAAGAAGATAATTATGAACTTTTTAATACTCTTAATACCTCTAAGAAACCTTATTAATTGTTTTTAATCCTTTACCAACCTCATACAATGCATGGAAGCCTTTCACAAGGCTTAAAATTTTAAATTTTCAAATGTGACAGTTTTGGAGGGAAACTCCATAATTAAAATTTTATGTCCCTTGAACAAACCTAGATCACACCTAAGACACAAATAGGAAATATTAACCCTAAAAATACCTACAAGACAAATTCAAGCCAAAAATGAGTCCATTTTGGGATCCACAAGGATGTCCCTACATCATACTACCAAGCTAAGAAAACTTTGCCATAGATGTTAATGTTGAACTTGGTATATGTTGTTGATGGAATGAAATGGATCTCCTTATATAATTTATTTTCCTATAATTTCTTCTCATAAAGATGAACATGTTATTGGGCCCTAAATTTAGGCCTTTTTTGCTTAACCTTCTCAATCATCATACTTGCATAGAAAGCAACAATGTTAAATAAATTAAAGTTGTTATCTTCTTCTTACTTTGCATATGCATGCCACTCTTCCTCTTCAAACTAATTCAACATATCCTTAACTCCATCTTCAACAACTACTATAAGTATTCTATCTTCCTCCTTCACCCATGCTTCTTTTACCATCTATTTCACTTCTTGCACAACTTGTGCTTGCTATTTAGATGCCTCATCTTTATCTACTTATTACTATACATCATCATATTCATGGTTAATATTTAACTCTACTTGTAAGGGTTTCTTATTAATCTTCTCTATCCAATCTTCTTGATATATCACTTCTAGATAGCTATCTTGTTTAATACTATCCTTCAAGATTAAAACATTGTTTACCATTTCTTATATGGCTGCTTCAACCACTTTAGGCTGCATATGCATCTCTATGTTTTCTCTTACATGTTCCTTACCTTCATCTACATCACAAACCATTAATGTAGAAACAATATTTGAAGCCTTCATGGATTCTTTGTGTTATATTTGTACACATTTCAACCTCTATCTTCCTCTTCACTTGTTTGGTGTTCATCCCAAACCACTGTTCATCTATTTTAGTTTCAATCTCTTAAACTATTATACTATTCTCTTTCATATATTATTATTTTGCTTTCTTTCTTTGACCATCCTCTCTCGTAAGCACTCCCATTGGTTCTCTATCCTCTTCTTTATTTTGAAAACTATTTGCTGCCAAGCTACATTCTTCACTTCTCATATCAACTAAATCAATAGAACTCACCTTATTTCATTCCTTGGGTGATTTGACCAAACCCAATCTTTACACTACTTGACTCTATTATTTTCTTGTTAACATCATCATTAGTCTCTCATCTTTCCTATCTTCTTCACCCTTCAATAAAATAAGGGTATATGACTGTCCATCCTACCTAATGGTATATGTGTTGGTTATCCCATCATGTATGGCATGCTTATAAAACTACTATGGTCTCCCAAACAAAAAACGACACACATCTATAGGCAAATTATTGCATAAAACTTGATCTTGATATCTTCTTATTTAAAATTCAACTAGCTTTGTTCACTTACTAGTATATGATGACCTTTTTAAACCCATGCAAATATATAAGGCTTTGGATGTGGTATTCTATTCAACCACAATTTTTGTACCATCTCCAATGAAATAATATTGTTACTACTACCACCATCAATAACCAAATTACATACCTTACCCTTAGGCTTTACATCTGCTTTTGAACAAGCTTCTTCTTTGGATTGGTTCCTTGCTTTGATTTTACTACAATAGTAATCTCCTCATGAGTATTGACTCACTCATGTCATGCCTTCTATCCTCATTCTCCTCTCTCTACTACTACATACTGCTACTTATATTCTTTGGATATTTTGCTTCCCTGTATCCATCTCTATGATAATTTCAACATTGCCCCTAAAATCTATGTCTTGGTCCTTGTCTCATTGGACCTTCATCTCTTCCCATTTTGTGACCTGTAAATGGTTTAATCTCCCTTGAATGGTGATTTCCCATGCCCTCATGATTTTATGCATGCACTTGTGGTCTCCCTTGAGCCACCTCTCTATTCTCTCTCTCATCTATCCTTGCTTTCAAAGTTACTACCTCAACTTGCTACCTATATTCTCTTTCTTCACTTTATTCTCTCTTCCTAATATTATACTCAATGGCCTCCATTTTCATCACTAATGGACCAATCATTTAGGTCATTATCCTGACTATCTCATCCTCATCTATGCTGGCTCTCTCCATGGAGCATTACACCTAGTTACATATCCTGCACTTTACCTCAAAACACATGATAACAAATATTTTCAACAATCCACAAATATTTCCATAAGATCTGATAACAAAATGATGTAGATCATATACCTAAGCAATCATCTTTAACCTAGTTTCTTATTCCCCTACCTCTAGCAATGCTTACAAGCTCACTTCTTAATGCAAGATTTTAGGTTCAATTGATAAATTTTTGATTTACATATATTAAACCTTATTTACATATAATACCTTATTCCTGTTTTCTCAATAAAAAACTTCCCAATACCATTTATATCTCAACTCTTCCCATACACAACTATATCAACAATAGACTCACTTTTTATATTAAGATCAAAGGCTGATTTCACTAATCAAATCTTCATACAATCTTCATATCTCATTATATGATTATATGAATTCTAATATTACTTTTTTTAGAATATGTAGGATCAAAATTACCTCTCTTTTACATACCAACACTCTCAAGATTCAACTCATACCTTTTCCCCAACTCTGCCTTCTCTAACAAGCTTTCCTTGTAGCCTTTTTCCACCTAAAAATGGATTAGTATAGAAAACTACTTACAATTACGACTTGTAAATGTTTATTTACCCTTCACCCTATTGAAATACCTGTGTGGTTACAATTTGAGGTCCTATCTCTCACTCTAAGTCACCTTTCCCTCTTGTAGCCCTTCCAAATTAGGTCTTATTAGCCCTTTCCCAATATAAACTATTTTAAATCCATAATATAGGTATAATTTGGTCCTATAAATGAGTTATTAAATTATTTTATGTCAAGACACACAATATTATAAGAAATGAGGATTTTTCATTAGTTGATTCTCTTCTAATGGATGGAACCTTAGTTAGTAGGGTTTGGGGTCTCTGAATTGGTTGAGGCTAAAACTAAATGCATAAGTCTTTCCAAAAAATAAAATAATTAATGTATTAGTTTTTTATAATAACAACACAAATTTTTCCTTGAATTAGTATCACACCATAACCCTCATATCATTCACAACAAAGAGATCTCGAACTGGACTGACTGTGTTCATGACAATGAACATGGATAAGCATAGGGTTTTTAGTTATTTCAATATATTTTCAATCCCAAAAAATATTAAGGCTATACCAAGTCTCTCACCACCTTCTATAATTACCTCAAACCCCTTCCAAATTCCCTTTCAAACAAACAAGATTCATTGTAATTGGAAATGCAGAATATAGATTCAATTCTGAGTATATTATGGGTTTCAATAGGGTTTGTCTTTCAAACTTGTCAGAAGTCTCATTTAACTTGTATGAGGGTTAATTTACAATTTCTATGATTTATTTATAAATTTTATAAATTGTATTGTATTAAAACAATATTTAATACAAAGATAACTCAGTCTATAGGTTTCTTTGTTGTAGATAGTGGTTCAAAAGAAAATAGGGTTTTCTATGTTATAAGACAAATACAATCTCATGTCTACTAGGAAAAGTATCCAATTATATCCTTAAGACATAAATAATATATTTATTTTATCCATCCTCAAAACTTAATGATAAAATAATAAAAAACTCATACAACTACATGAACAAGTCTATTATGACCTAAACCCTATTTTAGACCTAAATATCTCAAAAAGATAACTTTTTCACTACAATTTTTGGGTTTTCTATCTCAAAAAAGAGAATAATTTTTTTTATTAAATATTACCAATAATAAAACATTAAATCACTTACCATATGTAAGATTCAACAAGCAATGCTCAATCAAAACCATGCATTAACAATACACACAAAATTGCATTGTCATAGTCCTTCATCATTCATCAACTATTTAATGTTTTTCACATTAATTATCTCTCCTTAAAATTTAAAACACACTATAATAATTAAAAATATCCCTCTACCTCATTTTACCAAGATACATAACTGAATTTTGGAAGTTGCTACATGTAAGTACTTGAAAATTACATTGCCTTTTAATGTTTTCCCACCATATGCACTATACGACTATGAAAAAATACTAAATAAGATAATTAGGAAATTTTTAATAATATTAATACCTATAATACACCTTAATAATATATTTTATTCCTTTACCAACCTCATACAATGCATGGAAGCCTTTCACAAGGCTTAAAATTTCAAATTTTCAAATGTGGTAGTTTTGGAGGGAAACTCCACAATTCAAATTTTATGTCACTTGAACAAACCTAGATCACACCTAAGACACAAATATGACCTATTTAACCTAAAATATAAATTCAAGCCAAAAATTAGTCCATTTTGAGATCCAAAAGGATGCACCTGCATCATAATACCAAGCTAAGAAACATTTATTGCAAGTGTTAATGTTGCACTTGGTATATGTTGTTGATGGAATTCAATGGATCTCCTTATAGAATTTATTTTCCTCAAATTTCTTCTCATAAATATGAACATGCTATTGGGCCCCACATTTAATCCTTTTCTACTTCACCTTTTCAATCATCATACCTACACATAAAGAAATAATGTTAAAAAAATCATAGGTACTGCCATCTTCTTCTTCAAACTGATTTAAAATCTCCTTAAATCCATCCTCAACCACTTATATAATTATTTTATCTTCCTCCTTCACCCATAATTTTTGTAACCTCCATTTCACTTCTTTCATAACTTATGTTTATTCTTTGGATACCTCATATTTATGTACTTGTTACTGTAAATCATCATCTTCATGGTTGATCTTTAACTCCTCTACTTTCAAGGAATGATTATTCATCCTTTCTATCCCATATTCTTTATTTATCACTTCTACATAGTTATCTTGTTAAATACTATCCTTCAAGCTTAAAAAATCATATACCATATTATCTATGGTTGCTTCAACCACTTTAGGATGTATATGCATCTTTATGTTATCTATTACGTGCTCCTTACCTACATCTCCATCATAAACCATTATGTTTGAAACAATATTATAAACCTTCATGGCTTACTCATGTGTTTTATTTGCATATATTTCAACCTCTAACTTCTTATTCACTTGTTGGGTGTTCATCCCAAACTATTATTCATCTATCTTGGCTGCAATCTCTTCCACTATTCTACTATCCTCTTTCATATATGCTTGGTTGCCCTGCTTGCTTTAACCATCCTCTCTCTTAAGCAATCCCATTGGTTTTTTATCCTCTTCTTTTTTTTTAAAACTATTCACTGCCAACCTACATTTTTCACTTCTCATATCAACCAACTCAACAAAACTCACCTTTTTTCTTTCCTTGGGTGCTTTGACCAAACCCATTCTTTCCACTACTTGACTCCAATACTATCTTTTCAACATCATCATTAGTCTCTCATCTTTCCTATCTTCTTCACCTTTCAATAGAATAAGGGTATAATACTATCCATCTTGCCTGATGGTATATGTATTGGTTATCCCGTCATGTACGGAATGTTTATAAAACTACCATGGTCTCCAAAGAAACAAGTGACACACATATATAGGCAAAATGTCACACAAAACATGATCTTTATATCTTCCCCTTTGAAAATCAACCCAAATTTGTTCATCTACTAGTATCTGATGACCTTTTTGAACCCATGCAACTCTATATGGCTCTGGATGTGGCATTCTGTTCAACCTCAATTTTTTAACCATCTCCAATGAAACAATATTGTTAGTACTACCATCATAAATAACCAAACTACATACCTTACCATACACTTTACATATACTTTTGAACAAGCTTATTATTTAGATTGGTTCCTTGCCTTGATTCAACTATAATAATACTCTCCTCATTAGTAATGACGCATTCATGTCATGCCTTCTATCATTATTCTCCTCTCTTTACTACTACTTATATTCCTTGGACACTCTGTTGCCCTATGTTAATCTCTATGGTAATTCTAACATTTCCCCTAAAATCTATGTTTTTCTCCTTGTCTCATTAAACCTTCATATCTTCTCATTCTATGACATGTAAATGGTCTAATATCCCTTACATGGTTCTTTCCCATGCCCTCTTGAACTTATACATGTACTTATGGTCTCCCTCGATCCACCTCTATATTCTCTCTCTCATCTATCCTTACTTTCAAAGGTGCTACCTCACCGTGCTACCTATCTTTTCTTTCTTCTCTTTGTTCTCTCCTCTTGAGAGTATCCTCAATGGCCTCTATTTTCACCACTAATGGAGAAATCATCTGGGTTATTATCCTCACCAACTCATCCTCATCTCTATTGGCTCTTTGTTTGGAACACTGTACCTACTTACCTATCCTACACTTCACCTCAAAACACATGAAATCAAATATTTTCAACAATACACAAATCTTTCCCTAAGCTCTGATAACAAAATGGTGTAGATCATATACTTAAGAAACCACCTTTAACTTGGTTTCTTATTCCCCTACCTCTAGAGATGCTTACAATATCACTTCTTAATGCAAGATTCCAGGTTCAATTGATAACTTTATGGTTTAATTATACTAAACCTTGTTTACCTATAATATATTATTCCTCTTTTCTCAATCAACAACTTCCTAATACCATTTAGATCTTAAATCTTCCCTTACACAACTATATCAGTAATAGACACACTTCTTGTATTAAGATCAAAGGCTCATTTCACTAGTCAAATATTCATGCAATCTTCATATCTCATTATATTATTAGATGAGTTCTAATATTAATTTTTTTAGACTATGTATGATCATAATGACCTCTCTTTTACATACCAACACTCTCAAAATTCAACTCATACTTATCCCCAACTCTTCCTTTTCCAACAAGATTTCCTTGTAGCGTTTTCGACCTATAAATGGATTAGTATAGAAAATTAATTATAATTATGACTTGAAAATTTTGACTTATCCTTCACCCTATTTTAATACACTTGTGGTTCCAATTTGAGGTACTGTCTCTCACTCTAAGTCATCTTTCCATCTTGTAGCCCTTCTAAATTAGGTCTTATTAATCCTTTCCCAATATCAATTGTTTGAAATCTATAATCTAGGTATAGTTTAGTCTTATAAATGAGTTATTCACTTATGTTATTTCAAGACACAAGATTACAAAAACAAGGATTTTTCATCAGTTTATTCTCTCCCAATGGATGAAACCCTAGTTAGTAGGGTTTGGGGTCTCTAAATTGGCTAAGGCTAAAAATAAATGCATAAATATTTCCAAAAATTATTTTTTAAAAAAATAATGAATTTATTAGGTCTATATAATCATAACACAATTTTTTCCTTTGATGAGTATCACACCATAACCCTTATATCATTCACAACAAAGATATCTCGGTCTGGATTGACTATGTTCATGACAGTGAATAGGGATTAACATAGGGTTTTTGGTTATTTATCTATATTTTCAATACCCAAAACTCTTTAGGATTTACCAATTATCTTACCACATTCTATAATTACCTTAAACCCCTTCCAAATTCCCTTTCAAACAAATAAAATTTAGTATAATTGGAAATATAAAATACAGATTTGGTTCTGAGTATACTATGGGTTTTGATAGGGTTTGTGTTTAAAACTTGTCAATAGTCTCATTTAACTTGTATGAGGGTTACTTTCTAGTTTATATGAGTGAATTAAAAACTTTATATATTTTTATTGGATTAAAACAAGATTTAATACAAAGATAACTCAGTCTACAGGTTTCTTTGTTGTAGACAGTGGTTTAAAAGAAAATAGGGTTTTCTAGATTATGAGACAAATCCAATCTCATGTTTTCTAAGAAATGTATCCTATTCACTCCTTAAGACATAAATAATGTATTTATTTTATCCATCCTCAAAACTTAATGATAATAGAATCAAAAACTCATACAACTACATGAACAAGTCTATTATGACCCAGACCCTATTTCAGACCTAAATACCTCAACAAGGTAACATTTCCACTACAATTTTAGGGTTTATTCTCACAAAATAGAGTAAAATTATTTATTAAACATTAACATTACTCCAACAATCAATCACTTACCATATGGAATATTCAATAAGAAATACTCAATCATAGCCATGAATTAACAATGGACACATAATTTCATTATCATAGTCCATCATTCATCAACTTTTCAATGTTTTTCAATTTCATTATCTCTCCTTAAATTTTTAAAAAAATTATAATAATTCCAAAAATCCCTCTACCACCTTTTACCAAGATACATAACTGAATCTTGGAAGTTGCTACATGGAAGTACTTGAAAATTACATTGCCTTTTAATGTTTTCCCACTATATACACTATATGACTATGCATAAAGACTAAAGAAGATACTTAGGTCATTTTTAATACTATTAAGACCTATAAGACACATTATGAATATGTTTTACTCCTTGACCAACCTCATACAATTCATGGAAGCCTTTCACAAGGCTCAAAATTTATAAATTTTCAAACGTGGTAGTTTCAACGAGAAACTCGATAATTCAACTTTTATGCCACTTAAACAAACCTAGATCACACATAAGACACAAATAAGACATATTACACATAAATAAAACCTAAGAGATAAATTCAAGCCAAAAATGAGTCCATTTTGGGATTTATAAGGATGCCCCTGCATCAGATGGTTTATTGACTAAATAAGGCACAAACAACCAAGGACATGAGGATGCACAAAGTGATGAAAGGAATGAATAAAAAAATAAAGGTTGATCAATGGGAATTATTTTGTTGTAGCTTCCAATGAGGAGATAATTATCTTGATTATCATTGATATAAACATAATGGTCAATGGGTTGATTTGATCATGATGGGATGGGAGGATTTGCCAAGGTATCAAAGAGAGACTTCTGATGATTTATTGCTTGTATAACCTTTTGAAGCTAATTTTTTATTTATCACATGAAAGTATGCATCATGATATAAGACCATGAATACTATCATAAAATATGTGTAAGGACTAACTCTCGATCTAATAAATAATTGAAAGTAATACACCAATGATAAAAACCATGATGCCAATGTTGATGTATGAATATGGATGGACTCAAGAATAATGTGCACAAGAAATCACCCAATTCATACATATATACCAAGTCAAGGAAAAAGTGATGAAAGAAAACAAATAGGAATGTGAACAAATATAAAATCAAATAGAAAACACACATATAAACAAATAACTTGAGATAAACAATAAAAAAAAATCTGAAACAAAAGCAAAAGAAAGCATCCTAACAATGACCATGCCCCAGTAAGGAGGATCAGGGATAACTAAATAGGAATAGATAGGATTTTTCTTTTGTATTTTTAAATATTATTAATGTTTTTATAATTTTAAGGTATCTTAACTCATTATAGAATGACAAGATACCTAATCACAAAATGATGAGAGTGTTTGTCTTAGGTTGCTTACAAAATAGTGAGAGTACATGAAAAGGGGGATTGAGGTGACCTCAACATGAATTGAGCATGGCATAAATATTCCAAAAATGACCTCAATTCAAAATAATTCCATCCACACAAAAGGTAGAGATAAACCAACTAGATCACAACAAGTTTTCAATTCTGGCAAATGGCCAATCAAATAAAAATAATAATGGCAATGTGATATGGCAATGCATGGTAAACAAATGTTACCCCTAGTTTTCCCATAGATATTTATAATTAGGATATAATATAATATATCAATTATACTAATTTCCCCATAGGTGGTTATAATTAACAATACTGAAGAGACACTAATTTTCCCACAGGTGATTATAATCAAGCTCACATAAACAAACTTGATATAGGATGGAAAATGAAAGATATCTTTCCAGATGAACTATCATACTAATTTCATGAACTATAATTGTAAAATTGGATTTGATTGATTATTTAAACTTGATCAGAATATCCTCACAAAAATCACAGGAATAAATAAAATAACTAAGATCAAAATAGGATTAGGTAGGATGACTTAAAACAAGCTTTGGTCTAGATAGAAATGGTATGATAGGATGGTATGGTCTTTCTTAGGATAATGATGGGTCTTTATAGATTGGATAAAATGGTAAGATGGTTACCCCAAAGTAATAAGGTGAGTGGTAAAGATATATGGAAATGACAAAAGGAATGGTAAATGAAAATGACATGGTACATGTTTATGGCTGATGATGGTTATTGGTTTTGGATGTGTTTGGTATGGGTGTGGTTTTGGATTATATTATTCCTTATGATGAGGAGATGCACATCTTGATAAATAAATGATACAAATTGAATACTTAATCATGTTAATTTCTATCCCACACATCATTTGAATAGTTGCTCTATTAATAACTAGCTATAGATTTGGATGCCAAGAATGTTGTTGTGATCTTCGTTGGTCATTGATTCATATTCCTTAAAGTATCAAGATAATATATATTTCTAGCCTATAAAAATAAAAATTTTACCATGGATGGTAAATAGGGATAAATGTTGGATGGTATTTTGATTGGGAAATGGAATGGTGGATGATAGTGAAATGAATAGTGATGGGGAAACAAATGAAGATCACGATATTCAAGCACACACAATGTTTTTGATTCTAGATTTGATATAGATTTGGATGTGGTAGGGATGAATAATTTTGAATATTATCTTGATAGGTCCACCAAATTTTCCTATTGTTTGTGCTTGAGAATAGATACCATCTGATTAGGCTATAGATTGGAAGCTATTTTGATGTTATCTTTGATTTTGTCTTCATCAAGAAATGAAGAATGTTTGTGCTCAGTTATTGGTCCCTCAAAGATTTTTTCACCAATTAATTTGTCTTGATTGTCCTATAATGTATCCAAGAAGGTTCAATTAAGGAAAATTAAATTTTGGCTTTGATTATCTTCTAACACTTCTAAAAAGGTTTCACTAGAAGATGTTGAGCTTAAACTTTGATTATCCCCAAGTTCCTTTGAAAAGGTTTCCCTAAAAGAGTTTTCTTATTCTACATGATTTTGGTCTTGGTGTGACATGTTTTAACATAAGATTTCATTAAGGTGAGATTAGCATGGTTTTAGTGAATGAAATCAAAATATAAACAAAACACACTAATGCTAACACATTAAGCCTATCTCAAGGGTGGAGCATGGTAAAGAATAAAAATGAACAAAATTCAACTAAAATTTAATAAAATTACCTTTATTACCTTCCCTTATGCTCCAAGAGTCTTTTTTTATTGTCTTGCTTAGATTTTGCCTAAGAGGCCTTCATCAATGGAGTGTAGCTACCTTCATCTCCTCTTGGCACCTTTGGCTTTGGCTCAACAATTGGGAATTATAACACTACATCAAAATGTGGCTTGAAGATATTTGGGAATGGTAAATTTGGCTTGAAATTGGTTTTTATCATTATAAATTTACACCAATAGAGCTTAAAATTCAATAGGCAAGGCCTCAAATTTATATATTTTTTAGAATGATCAGAATGAACCTAAACCATCCATCTCAAGATAAATATGTGTGGATAAGGATACATTTAATTTTGGAGGCCAAATTAAATAAACTCCCTCATAATATTTGGAATGGAGAGGCATGGAAGGTATTAATAAGGCATGGGAGGGCTTAATCCTGATATTTTATGCATTATGGACTAGGGATGTTTTTCTAAGAAATGATGTCAATTGATGATGCAAAAAATCATAATTAATTTTTAGAAATAAATATTCAACAAGTTTTATATAATTCCTAATTAGGCTCATGATTTGAATTAATTATCCTTAAACATGATTTATCAACTTTGATGCAAATCTTGGCAATTGATGCACAAATTCATCAAATTGGTCAAAATGTCCTATTATTGGCTAAAAATTTGACTATATTAAAAATAGGATACAATATTAGATGAATTGGATATGTTATCACATTTAGGATGTTTCAAACAAAAAATAACAAAGGCACGTGTCTCATGTAATAAATTTGGTAGAAAAGAGCAATCTAGAGCAGCTAGGTGCAAAAATGTCATTTTGACTCGAAATGATCTAATCAAAGTTAGTTGTCTCATAGATTACATTGTATTATTTAATGATACTCTAGACAAAATTGGCACTTTTATATGATAGTTTCAAATCTTTTAATGCATTTAATTTTTTTAAGCCAAATTATGAATTTTGATGGAAATTGGTCAAAATCCTAGTTGGAGATCATTGGTGGACACTTTTAGGTGTCTACAACAACTTATAGAAAATACATTCAAAATGTAGAAATTATATACTTTAGTAGCAAAAAGATGATTTAGGATATGAGGTTTGCCCATCTTTAAACAAAAATATCTCATAGATGAGATGAAATCATCAAAACTTGAACACCAAGTTAAATAAACCATGCAGATCTAAAACTTCATGAAAAAATGGGTGAGTTACTCTATTCTTGGCATCTTGGACTTATAAAACAGTTTGGAAAGTGGCATGCAAGAGATGAGCATGATACTTGGCATGGAATGGTATGGTTAGAACTGGAATATATCCATGCAAAGCTTCTTCATCTTTAGCAGCTAAAAATAGATCTTCATGTAAGATGGGTAGTGCCTAAATAGAACTTGACTTTTCAAAATAAAAGACAACTTTGAATAAATCCAAGTTAATTTTCATGCAAAACCCTAACTTTAAAAACATAAGTGAGACTTTTACAAATTTTAAGTCAAATCAATTTGTTAAAATTAACCTTGCAATATGTAATTCATGATTTTTCACTTTTAGCAATTTATACTTATAAAAATGGAAAGTGTAATTTACAACCATGACTTTTACAAATTTCATATTATAAAAAAATATAGTGTAAAATATGTTTTCTCTTTCTTAAGAAGAGTTATAAAAAATAGTTGCACCTTCACAATTATAACTTTTAGTGCTTTTGGCAAATGAAATTACAACATGTGAAATATTAAATAGAGAAAATTAATCAATATCCAGAATCTCCTTGACCTTCTTGTCATTCTCAGCCTACAGGTTTTCAACATATGCATCAAAGGCCTTAAAATTTTCATATATTTATTTTGGATCTAGCCCACAATGATATATATTACAGGTTGCACAATCTACTATAATGTAAATAATTATTTCTTGAAAGTCCTTATCCCTTATATTTCTATCCTCATCTTATCAATTACCCTTTCATACCTAAGAAAAAGTGGTGAATGGAACTCAGGGTAAAGACTATGTCCTTTGCATATTCTTTCTCAACTATTTTTTTGAACTTATTCTAGATCTCTTCCACCTAAAGGAGATTATTTTCATTATCTACTATTTGTCATGACATTGTGTTCATTATTCCATCAATGTCATATAATACATAAATTGTCTTATCGTGTGCCATCTTGGCTTGGTGAGTAGATTCTATTAGTACTCTTATCCAAAATTGAGTAGCCTTGTGTAGTTCTTCATGCTCAATATCATTCTTTAGTATCTTCTCAGCAATGAGGGTATCCATATCAATTAATTTTATAGATATTAATTAGGGATAATACAAGCTTAAAATCTAAATTTCTCCTTCATATTTATTGCCCTGATCTTTCAAGGTATTCTTTCTCTCTCTGATTATTTCATAGTGGTCCATCATTTTTGTAATGACCTACCCTTAGTTATTAGTTCCTCTAACCATTTTTTTGTATCCCTTCCTGTATGAACCATCTCTTAGACCAAAATAATGAAAGATTGATCCAAAAATTGACTGATTGGTTATAGTGCCTATGGTTATTATGATGATTCACTGGGATGTGTAAATTGTTTTAATGAATCTACAAGCTACTCCACCTTTCTCTTTAATTCATCCTTGGTGGCCTTGTCATGACAAACCTTTTAAAGAGAGAATTGAAGCCAAATTGCACATCATGTTTTATCCCCTCTCTTGTCAACCATCCAAGGTGAATTTTATAAATTTGGTAATACCCCACCATAAGATTCTATTTTGATTTATCCAGTGGGTGGAGTATAATTTCAACATACCTTTATCCCTTATCATCATTAAATATCCTGCAAAAGGTCTTGGGAGTAGGTTTGGACTTATTCTTGACCTCTGAGAAACCAAAGTCCAAAGTTATAGGATCAAAAATCTATTTTCTCTTCTTCCCTATTGATTGGGCTAGCCAAGTAAGAGTAGCCTCTTATTGTTTTGACACTATCACCAAAACATTAATCATAAATTTATCTAAACTAGAAGATATAATGACCATTGTATGCTCTTGGGTAGATGTTAACATTGGTTGCTCAAGAGGTGCCTATGAAGGTTCACTTTCATTAGTAGGTTACAAATCAATGTTTATATCAAGCACCCATGTTTCTCCAATCTCCACTAAAGGAGTTGTAGAAATAGTGGAAGTGCATGAGGTAGGGGCAATGGAAATAGTTGTGTATATTAGGGAAGTGTAAGGTGGAATAGACATAGGGTTTGTGAATTTGGGGATAGGAGAAAATGAGTAAGATAAATCATTGAATGTATCAATCAAATGCACGGGACCACTAGGGTTGATGATGTAAGGAAAGTGAGTGGATATGAAAGTGAAATAGTACTTACCTCATGATTTGGGGTAGCTTGTGGGACTAAAGTCAAGATGACTGAGTCCATAGCTTTATACTATTGGGTGGTGTTGGAAATTAATGGGGATGAAATGGAAGGGATTATAAATGGAATGGAATGAAAGGGGGAGGTGAAATTGGAGGAAGGAAAATTGGAGTGGAAACTTGAGATTCCACTAATGGGGAACCTTGAGTGTCCACTTGAATCAATTATGTTAGTATCAATTAGTTTATTATGGTTAGAATGAAAGGGAAAGTGGAAACTGTAGATGTAGAGGGAATGGAGGTAGGAGGTGGAGTTGACACTATAGGTGCGAAAAAATAAGGTGTTGGAGTAGAAATAGGAGGAAGAGGTGTTAAAACCTTGGAACTATTTAAGTGTGAGGGGGTGAATAATAGATATGGGGGTTATTAGGATGATAGTTATGGGAATAGAAGTTGTAGAATATTCTAACACTATTATATCTTCATGTGAAAGATCTATTAATTGTTCTATAGATTTTCCCTCTCTACTAGATTTACATTTCTCTACCTTAGTCTTTTTCTTCTTTTTCTTCTTCTTCTTCTTAAGGTCCTTTGATGATTCTCATGGATCCTCTTCTGATGGACTAATCCCCTCAACCTTAAGTTTTAAAAGCTTTTATCTTACCCCAATTATTTCTCTTATGATGTATACTCCCTTGATCCTTAACCAATTGATATTTCTATTAATTATGTGGGCCATTCTATAAAATAGACATAAATACTCTAGAGCTGATCACCTCACTAGTGGAAGGGGTTGTGTGATGATATGTGTATAATAGATTAGGTCCACTCTAGCATCATCATCTACCAGGTCATTTAGAATTGGTGATAGATCATAATCTTATATTTGTTGAGGGGATATCATAGAATAATCCCTCATTATGACTACTTCCTAATCATCATAATCTTCCCAATAATTTTCATAGTATGGCATGTGAGTATATGTAGAAAGTGCCAATATGTTGGTGACTTTTCCATATACATCAAAGAATTGCCTAGACTCTAAACATTTTAGTGTCATCTGGCACATTTTAGCCTCAACACACTTGGCCTTAATAAGGGATTGACATGTGTATTAGAAAATATAAATTCATAAATGTATCCCTACCTTGTGCCTGATAAATAGGAGTTTGTGTCTCTACAAGTTGCCTGACCAACTCCATTAGTGCCCATTTTTCACTAACATATCTAGGGAGTGTGTAGGGATATACACTAAATATATATTCCCTAATGTAGGAGAAGGTGGGTAATTATATGAAATATAAGCCCCATTTTTTGATTTCATCCACTATTGCTTTTGAAAACCTTGTTCTCCCAAGTTCCTTATAAAACATGATAACGATGCAATAGATGAAAGAATAACTTACTCATCTAAAGTGATACCTACTGGCCTCCAATATGAGGTTGGGGTAGTATTTATATACTCTATTTATTTCATCCAAAACTATGTTAAGGCCTCAAAATAATCTCCTTTTGGCCATAATATAGATAATATATGAGTTCATGTAGAATTTACCAATTGTATGCACCTCTAACAATTGCATGTGGAGGGAGTCACTTAATAACTAGGCATAATGAATGTATTATTTATTTTATTAGATAACCTAGATATACTGGTACATTGACTCTTAAAAATCCTTAGCATTAGGATTATCAGTGATCCTATGCAACAAAATTTTGATGGTTCCTACTTCATCAGTGAAATCAAGCCTATACATGGTCTTTGGTAACCTAGTGGGGGAATGCTTAGGGGATTTGAGACATTATTTTTTTATTATATTTTGACACCTATCTATATTATCTTTGAATAACTATGTAAATGTCTATGGATTTATATCCAGGTAACTCTCAAATTTTAGGATTATAAATATTGAGCTGATAAAATTAGGGTGTAGATTTAGAATCTTTTCCCCTTTCTCATAGTAGACATCTCTTCTATCGAGATTATAGTGTTGGGCCATTATAATCACCAAATAAGGGATTTGAACTAATAGTGGGAAAGATGCATCTTGTGGAATGCTAGAGTCATAAATAATCTAGATCTAATCATTCTTAAAATATATGCCTATTCAAGCCCAAAAATCTCCTAGGTCAATGAGCTAAATCATTATATGTTATTTTTGAAACATTAGACTCCATACTAGGAGTCACTATGGGGCCTTTAGATTTGAAATTAATTTCCTTAGGAGACATAAAAATGAGGTTATTAATTATGAAAAACCAACTATGAATGTTGGTAGGATTTATAGGTGTTTAAAGTAGTTAAAATCTTTGATAGATTTGGAAGGTGTTTTGAGCAGGTGAAATCTTTGTAGAGGTAGAAGGTGATCGAAGAAGATGGAAGTTTTGTAGAGATGAAAGGTGTTATAATTAATTTAAACTTTTGTGGGGATGAGAGGTGTTTGGAATAGGTCCACTTTCCTCAAAGGCTTAGAAGCTTGTGGGGTTCTTAGGTGTTTGAAGCAATGTTAAAGCCCATGGAGATAGAAGGTGTTGAAGACTAGTCAAATGTCCATAGGGATCTCAGAGGTGTATGTAGGGGATATTATCTAGTTTTTGTGAATTTTAAATATTTGAAGAACTAAGTGTTTTTAAGATAATTGAAAATTTTGGAAAAAAACCCTAAGAAACCCTAGAAAGCCCTAGACTGACCCTAGGTTGTAACTTTAAGGAAGATATACAAAATAACCCTCTAATATATTTAAATGACAACTCAAATAAAAACCCTAACCAACTAAATCATACAAAAATTAACTTGAAAAACTTTATAGGAAACATAAATCTATTGAAAA
The DNA here is from genome assembly GCA_037957365.1 of Torreya grandis. Classification (NCBI taxonomy): domain Eukaryota; kingdom Viridiplantae; phylum Streptophyta; class Pinopsida; order Cupressales; family Taxaceae; genus Torreya; species Torreya grandis. The sequence continues at coordinate 597,392 of JARHVA010006799.1, forward strand.
GGCTTCAAATTGAAGGAATAATGGTGGGAAAAACACGAGGAAAGTATTATGCAATAGGATAAAATGATGTGGATGATGTTTATCAGCCATGGCATGAAGTTGTAGGTACTTTCTTAGCACTTGGCTTGAGGGTAAATGGCATGGTGTAGGTTATTATCAAAGATCCAAAAATGTACTTAGAAAATAAACAAATGATAATCAAATCCCCAAATTCATTTAGTTTATATACAAAAAATACCTATAATAAATGTAGTTATGGTGGTTAGTGGCAGAGATAGGAGATACTAGGAGTAGGTCCCATGTCCATAGGAAATGAAAGGCTTGGTTTGATAGAAAGCAAAACTCACTAGGTACTTTACACGTTTGCAAACATGAAAAATACACTTTCGGTTTTAGATTTTGTAGAAGTGGGTATTTATGTTTTCAAGATCTAGAGCTCTACATGTATTTTTTACATTTGAAAATGTACAAAGTGCTTACCAATTTTTGAATTCTACCAGTTCAAATGCTTTGCAGGATGCATAACCTATCATGCATTTTGCACATTTACAACTTGTAAAATGCATGCTAAGTTCCATATTTTGTCATGTTGAAAGGAAATTGCTTTGCAAGATCCAGATCTTGGTAAGCACTTTGCACATTTTCAAATGTGAAAAATGCATCTAGAGTTCCAAATTTTAAAAGGGAAATATGGGCTTTTTTATGGATTCAAGGGATTTTATGAAAAATAAAGGGGGTCTCCCTTAAGGTATCAGATGTAATGATATTTTTGAGACAAAAATATCAATTTTTTTGGCAACCTCTATAGTATTTATAATTATTTTTAATCCAATAGCTTTATAGACATTGGGCATGGATTCAATTATTGTTTTGAAAAAAATTAACTTGGGGATGAATGTGCTAGAAGTTGCCTAAACATGACAAAATAGGAAAAATACAGATAAACAAAATGAGGAAAAATAACACCAGCTAAGGAAACAAAAACTCTTAATGAGTTAACCTGTGTATAATCACTTATTAAAAGACACAATAACCTTTCTATATACAAAATATAAAAAATCTAAGAATGAGTTCCTACCTCAAAATCAAGCTTTGAGGTATATCCCATTAACTGGGATAAACAATTCTTCTCAATCAATATTAGAGAGTTGTAATGCATTAGCTCCTTTGCACTGAGTAATAATGTATGCGCCACTCCATATTTCATCAAATTTGGTATTCTTACCTAGTTTATCCCTATTCACATCCCATTTAAGAACCATATCTCCTTCATTAAAGTTCCTTTCATATGCCTTTTTTGAAAGTCTTCTTGGTTTGGACCTGATTAGCTTTCAAGACCTTCATTACTTGGTTCTTAATTTCTTTGAGTTCCATGAGCCCATCCAATCTCACCATCATTTTATGATTATTGATCAAGTCAAATTGGTGATTAAGATCTAGATATGGTAGCTTGATTGATAGTGGGACTTTATTCTCTCTTCTATATACTAGCTTGAAATTCAAATTACCTATTGCTCTCTTAGGGGTGATCCTATTAGCCCAAAATGTTGATTTCAACTTTGTATGCCAAGATCTTTGGTTATCTTCTATTATTCTCTTGATAATCCTAAAAAGGTTCTTATTAGTTGACTTAGCCAAGATTACCCTAAGGATAATAATTAGAAGAATTTATCAGATGCACATTATGCTTAATGACCCATTCACTGATCTATATGACCATTAAATATTTAGTGTTATTAATGAAAATGGTATGGGGTATACTAAATCTTGACACTATGTTGTCCATAAAATATAGAATTGATACTTTATAACATCTTTTAGTGCAATTTCTTTGGTCCATCATGTTAAGTAATCTATTACTGTGAGGACCCATTTATGCCCTACACTCGATGGTGGATTGATCATGCCTATAAAGTCTAGTTCCTATTGGGAAAAAGGTTGATCTACCTAAATGGCCCTAAGAGGAGAGGCTACTAAATTTTACTTACCAATGAAATAAGTGCACTTTTCATATTTCTTTACCCATTGGTGGGAATCTTTAAATAATTAAAGCTAGTAATAGCCTCTTCTCATTATTTTGATGGTCATAGTCCTTGTAGAGAAATGTCCTCCTAATGGGCCATCATGAAATTCTTGGAGTAGATTATGAACTTGATCATGCTCAATACATCTTAACATAACTCCATTCATATCATTTATAAATAGTACTCCATCAGTAATGACATAAGGAATAGAATAGAGTCTGTAATACCTTTTCTTAGATCATTGAAGATCATATTGATACTCACTATTATATAGGGAGTTGGTCATGTCTTGGATCTAGATATTGAAATAATGTAGGTTAGATGGTTGAGATTAATTTTGGGAATATAATACTTTAGATACTATTTTAGAAGTTTTAATATCCAAAGTTAGGTGTTCACAAAAAACTTTTCCTCTTACTAACTTGGTAACTTTGATGTCCACATCATATTTCATGACCTTGTTAATCCATCTTGCTCGCTTTTCAATTTTCTCCCAACTGCTCAAGAACTCTTTAACACTTGGTTGGCTTACCACAAGATGAATCTTGTTATTAGAGAACATATGCCTAAATTTTTTAAGAGCCTTAATCAAAGTATATACCTACTTCTCCATAAAAATATAATTCTCCTCATATCCTTTTAAGGATTGGTTGAAGAAAGATATTAGTTGTTCTAATTGTTCTTGATTGTACTAAGTTAGAATGGTTGAGATTTTTCTTCCTCTCCAAATACATAAAATATGAAGTCTTTATCATAATTTGGGTTGACCAAGGTAGGATCTTGAGAGATAGCTTGTTTCATGGCCTAAAAATTATCTCTTCCATGTTGTGTCCAACTGAAAATGATACCCTTCTTGAGCATTACATTGAGGGGTTTTACCAGGGAGATAAAATTTGAGACAAATATTCTCACAAAATTAATCTTCCCAAGGAAACTTTGAAGTCTTTTATTATGGCTTGGCAGTGCTAATGAAAATATAACACTAAATATTTTAGGGTCTATCAAAATACCTTCTTTTGACATGATATACCCTAATATCTTCCCTTCATGGATCACAAAAACATGCTTCTTTGGGTTTAAATAAATCTTGTATTCTCTACACCTTTAAAAAAAATTCTAAAGTGGTAAAAATGTGCTTCAGTATGCTTTGAGTAGATGATAATATCATCCAACTATACCAGGATCATTTCATTTATCAACCCTTTGAATTCCATATCCATGGGTCTTTGAAATGTTTCTCTAGTATTGATCAAACCAAATGGATTCTTTTGTATGCATACATGTCCCATTTTAAGGTGAAGGTAGTTTTGTAATGGTATGACTCTTATATCAAGATTTGGTTATAGCCAAGATAACTATTTAGAAGGGAAAACCTTTCAGATCCTACTATAGTTTGTAAAATTTGTGCCATTGGTGGGATATGATAATGATACTTTAGGGATGATTTATTTAGGTCTCTAAAATCTATGCACAACTTGATTTCACCATTTTAATTTCTAATAGGGATTAGATTGGAAACCCAAGATGAGTGCTTGATGGGAAAATTATATTAGCTTCTATCAATTTATAAATCTCACTTTTTATCAAGGGTTCAATCTTCAGATTAATGGGCCTCTATTTTTGTCTAATGAGCTTAGTGTTTGTATCCAATTATATTATATGTTGGGCTAAAATAGGGTTGAGTTCTCTTATATCATGATAGATCCAAGTTAAATTATCATCAAATCCTTAGCACAATGTAATAAAATTTTATTTCTTAGATTCATTACATATAGTCCCTAGCTTCAAGGGTTTGCCTTCTAAGAAGACCACTAACTCGTAGTCCTCTTCATTGATAAAAATATCATTTTTCTCACCTTTTAGTTGGTCATATAAATTGAAGATGTTATCCAATATAAAAAGACCCATAAGTATCTTTTTCATCTTTAGCTAGATGATATGATCCTCATATTGACCCTAGAGCTTAAGTTGGTTCCTATAAAAGAATTCAACTTCTTCTCTCATAAAGTTTACAATTTATTGGTCATTATCAAATACTTTCCAATTAGTGACATTATCAGGAATAGACGGTCTCACCACCAATTTTACATGTTGGCTATTTTATTTGCTTATCTCTTCAGGTAAGTTATAGTGGGATCCCATTGAGGTCATATGATTAGCATCTTTATTCTAAGATCTTAGTACTACCTAAATATTCAGAGAGATGAAATGTTTGAATAGGTACCATATACTATTCTTATAAGATATCAATAAGTTTTTCCTAGTCATGATTATAGATCTTACTTGGTAAATAATCAATTTTATATTACGAAATATCTAAAAGGATTTTATCCCTCTTTCTTTATCTAGTTGCATTCCTCGAATCAGGGCTTCATATTTAGCTACATTATTAGTGTATCTAACCTAAAGTCTAAAAGAATAAAAATAACTCTCATTTTGGGGAGAGACTAAGAAAACACTTGCACCCACTCCATTTATGCTTCTAGAATCATCAAAAAATAATTGCCATATACCTTGAAGATGTTCAATTGGTTTTAATATATTGAGAATGAATACATCATTCTCATGCATACAAAATGTACCCAGCCCTATTTCTTCTACATGGTCATAAGGATCAAACTGGAAGGATGATCTCATTTCATCTAAGAGAATATCCATAATATATTCTATAGTAGTTGCATCCTCATGATGAATTTCTTCTTCTTGATCTTGTAATATGTAGTTCATGTTCATAAGAGGAGGGGTATATGGTTCAATATGATCCTTAGATATTAGCTCAACTTTTATTGTTACTATTGTCCCATACCTCATTCTAATCAACATGTGAGACCAATCTATAGAAAAATATACTCCCATTTTCATGTTAAAATCTCATGAAAGGAAAATGACAAAGGGAGAAGGTTGATAACTATAATATCTTGGGAAATTGATCAACTAGGACAAACATGGATAGTGAGATTTAAATATTTTATTGCTCTTACCATTTGAATAATAGTTTTATCCAATTAAACAACTCCCTTATTCAAAGGTGTATGCTTTATGCCAAGATCACCAACTATCTTCTTGGGCATAACATAACTACTAGCCCTTGAATCTACCATGCAATTATGAACTAGATTCTTATTAACTATTAATGAGAGATAGAAAGTAGGATGCTTACCACTTTTTCCCATATTATCTTTAGTTTGTGGTTGAGATAAATTAATTATAGTATTAGGCCCACTAGCTAGATTCTTATCTATTATTTAAAAAAATTTAATGCCACTTGTAGTAGATCTCTTGGTGTTGGTATAGATAGCACATCCCACATAGTGACATTCAGATCATACCTTTTCAGTTGCATAATAATGCTAAAAGGTATACTAAAAACCTTTGGTTGAGTCTTTTATAGATCCATTTCTTCTTCTACAATCCTTAGAGTAGGAATTTTTTCTTTGGGTTCACTAGTGGGTACAATGGGTGGCCTTTATACTATGTTGTTCTTTGTAGGTTTTGGTAAAATATTGGAGGTTGAAGCTTATTTGGTCCTAAGGGGCTAATAGATCTCAATTGAAATTTTCTTTGATCATGTATTTTTTCCACTAGACCACCATAATTAAAAAGTGACTCCTCTTAATTTACTCCATAAAAGTCTTCTTTTTTCCAGTTTAGAAGATTATATTTTCCTTGTGCAGGTTCTTATGTGTCTACTTGTTGAGAAGTGGACTCTTCTTGTTATCCCCATGTACTTGTCATACCTTGCACCATCAAATCTTGAATGATGATTCCATTGGGACAAGTATTATGATTATGTGGCTATGAATAGGGATAACACCACTTATAGTCTTGAGCCAAGTTATTTTGAATAGGTACAATGGCTTTGAAAATGCTTAGTGTATGTAAGGAACTAACATTTGGGGGATTTGGTTGTGCATTTTGACCTTGTAGTTGTAAATTACCTTGGTATTTATACCTTTATACCTTATATGGTTGTTTATTGGGCTGATATGTTGGGTTAGCCTATGGATAAGGTTTATGATTCTAATATTATTGTCCCTTCATACCTACTAACTCATTTCCAAAAATCTTAAGTAGTGATTTGATCTCATGTAATTCATCCATGAGAGCAGGAATTAAAACTTAAACCTTTCTGGTAGTGGGAATTAGGGAAAGTACATGTAGTGTAGGAGATACTTTTGGAAATAGAGGCATTGGTGGTCTTGGGATAATTTTTCTAGCTTGGATTAAATAATTCTCTACCCTTATTGTAATTTCATAAACCTTGGGGAGTGTGGTGTCTCCTATAGACTAAATCATGATATTTATATCACTATTTAGGGATCTCAAGTAATATAGGAAAGCATTATCTATAGTTGTCTTGATTACTACTAGAATTCTATTCCATGTCTTCTAGAATCATAAATTGAAATCAATCATGAGCTCATGAAGAGCCTGATTAATTGTTTAACCAATGAAAGGTGGCCACTCTTATATTTGAATTGGGTACATAGTTTAGTGCTTAAATCATATTATACTTGGATGGAATTGTGAGAAATACCTTTATACCACTTCAAATATTTACCCGTGAAGGAGGAGACTAAAATCCTAATTGCAACATTCTCTTATACAACATTATGGATAATGCATAGATTGGAAATATCTTGTATGTGTTCTATAGGAGTAGTATAAGTTTCACCAATGAAATATGGTAGCCTTTTTAAGGCTAAGGTCAATATATCATCATATTGAGCCAATTGGAGAGGACTGACCCCATTGAAAGCTACAAAATTTCTAGCCATTGTAGGGGGAATAAAATTGATAGGAGTAGGATTACTTGTAGGAGATACAAAGAGATTTTTTTTATATACTTTATAACAAGGTATAATTTTTTTTCCCCTTTTTAAGTGGAAATGATAATTCTAAAAAATTAGCTTTATTACCTTTTGCAGTTGATCTCAATTATTGGCTTGGCATAGGTAGCCTTTGATATCCTAAGACCATAAATTAGTGTAGTCACTAGGTGATTTTCAAATGTGTCAATCTCATGCAACATTATCTACAAACAAAACCAATTTATTATACTTTTCATGTCCCATTGGGTGTTCTAAAAACTATTATCACATAAGTTTTTCACTCATTCTTTGATGTGGAATAGCTCACTATACAACACCTAATGATATAATGGGAAAACTTTTGAGCCATGGGAGTATGGTGAGTTGAGATTAACCTTCAAATAAGGCTAACTTCATTTCACTAAATCTAATACAACTGATAGGATAATAGTTCTATGGAAATTCTACTCTTTTAGTGTTTTTTTCTCTTAAACTAAATTTTTTGATGGGGCAAAGGGAAAGAATAAAACTTTATGACACTAAAATGGTAATTGCACTAGATATCTTAGTGGGTATTAATGTTTTCTTGATGAACACAATGGAATAAAAAATTATATTGAAACTTTTTCAGCACAAACTCATACAAAATAGCAAACTAGTGGTAATATTTAGCTATTTTCAAAAAAGGGAAAAGTTTTCCTTATTTTAATCAAACAATATTTTCAAAAGGGTAAAAATACCACAATTGAATTTATTATGACTAAAATAAGAAACATAACTTCCATAAACACTCAATTAACAGGTATACATAGAGATTTCTTAGATAAGAAATGCAAATATTCAATTTATTTTCATTCTAAAGGTTATAGCTTGTAGAAAATACATTAAAAATGTAAAAAACATATCTTCTAGTAGTAAAAAGATGATTTGGGCCATGGGGCTACCCATATTTATAGAAAAATATATCATAGATGAGATGCAGTCATCAAAACTTGAACACCCAATTAGAGAAACCATGTAGATCTAAAACTTCATGCAAAAAGGGGTGAGCTACTCTATTCTTGGAATCTTGGACTTGTAGAATGGTTTGGAAAGTGGCATGCAAGAGATGCAGGTGATCATTGGTATGGGTGGAAATGGAATATCTCCATGCAAAACTTCATCTTAGCAGCTAAAAATAGCTCTTCATGCAAGATGGTGGCACACAAATAGAACTTGAATTTTCAAAATAAAAGATAACTTTGAATAAATCCAAGTTATTTTTCATGAAAAACACTAACTTATAAAACATAAGTGAGAATTTTACAACTTTTAAATCAAATCACTTTGTCAAGATGAACCTTGCAATTTACAATTCATGATTTTACACTTTTATCAATTTATACTTGTTAGAATGGAAATTGCAATTTGCAACCATGCTTTTTAAAACTTTCACATTATCAGAAATATAAAGTGTAAATTATGTTTTCTCTTTCTCAAGAAGAGTTATAAAATTAGCTACACCTTCACAATTACAACTTTTGATGTTTTTTTAAAATGAAATTACAACATGTGAAATATCAAAAAAAGAGAAATTAATCAATATCTAGAATCTCCCCAACCTTCTTGTCATTCTTGGCTTACAATTTCTTAGCATATGCATCAAATGCCTTTAAAATTTCATGTATCCATTATAGATCCATCCCATAAGAGTATATATTAGAGGTTAGACAATCTGATTGAACATCACATAATTCTTTCTTGAAATTCATTATCCCCTATATTTCCATCCTCATCTTATCAATTGCTCTTTCATACCTGATAAATTGGTAGATGTAACTCATGGTGAAGACTGTGTTCATTTTAGATTATTTCTCAACTATTTCCTTGAACTTATTTTGGACTTCTTCCACCTAAAAGAGATTATTTTCATTATCTACTATTTGACATGGCATTGTGTTCATCATCCCATCAATGTTGTACAATACATCAATCACCTTGTCATGTGCCATCTTAGCTTGGTGAGCAGATTTTGTTAGTACTCTTATCTGAAATTGAGTAGCCCTATGTAGTTCCTCATGATCAAAATCATTCTTCAATATATTATTAATAATGAGGGTATACATATCAATTGATTTTACAATTATTAATTTGGGATAATACAAGTTTAAAGTCTAAATTTCTTCTTCATATTTATTGACCTGATCTTTCAAAGTATTCTTCCTCTCTAATTATTTCATAGTGGTCCATCATTGTTGTAATGACCTTATTTCCCTTAATGATTAGTTTCTCTGACCATTATTTTTTACCCCTTCCCATATGGGCCATCTCTTCGACCAAATCAATGAAATATTGATCTAGAAACAACTGATTAGATGCACTACTTGTGGTTATTATAATGATTCACTAGGCTATGTAAATTATTTTAATTCATCTATAAGGTTCTACACCTTTCTCTTTAATTCATCCTTGGTGGCCTTATCATGATCAATCCTTTTGAAGAGATAATTGATGCCATATTGCACATCATGTTTGGGCCCCTCTCTTATCAATCATCCAAGGTAAATTTTGGAAATTTGGTAATCCCCCACTACAAGGTTTTCTTTTGATTTATCTAGTGGGGGACTCAAATTTCAACATACCTTTATCCCTTGTCATCATTGAATATCTTGGAGAAGGTCCTGGGATTAGGTTTGGACTTCTTCTTAACCTCTAAGAGACCAAAGTCTAAACTACTAGGATAAACCATTTGTTTTCTCTTCTTCCCTACTAATTGGGATGGCCAACTAGGAGTAGCCTCTTTCTATTTTGACACTATCACCAAAGACTCAATAGCTGATGTAACTTCACTAGAAGATACTTTGACCATTGTAGACTCTTGGGTAGATGTTGTCATTAGTTACTTAGGAGGTGCCTATGAAGGTTCACTTTCATTAGTAGGTTGAAAATCAACATTTGCATCAAGCACCCATGTTTCTCTAATCTCCACAGAAGGAGCTATAGAAATAGTGGAAGTGGATAAGGTAGGGGTAATGGAAATATTTATGTCTATTGGGGAAAAGGAAGGTGGAATAGACACATGGGTTGTGAATTTGGGGATAGGTAGAAGGGTAGAAGACAAAACATTAAATGTATCAATCAAATTCATGGGGACACTCATGGTTAATGATGTAATGAAAGTGAGTGGAGATAAATGTGAAACAATATGTACCTTAGGAGTTAGGGTAGCCTATGGGATTGAAGTCAAGATGATTGAGTCTATATCTTTGTACTATTGGGTGGTGTTGGAAATTAATGGGAATGAACTAAAGGGGATTATAAATGGAATGGAAAGAGGGAATGGAATGGAATGAAAGAAGAAGTTTAAATTATAGGAAGGGAAAGTGGAGTGGAAACTTGATATTCCATTGATGGAGAACCTTGAGTGTCCATTCAACTCAATTGTGTTGGTTTCACTTGGATTATTATGGTTGGAATGTAAGGTGAAGTTAAAACTCTAGATGCAAGGGGAATGGAGGTAGGAGGTGGATTTGACACTAGAGGTGATGAAACCTAAGGTGTTGAAGGAGTAGAAATAAGAGGAGGAGGTGATAAAACCTATGGAACTATATAAGTGGAAGGGGGTGAACAATAGAGATGGGGGTTGTTATTATTGACCAAATTTTAATTTTAGTTAAATTGGGTCAACCCATACATTTATAATTTTTTAATAGTTTTCCATATGTCCTATAGGGGTCTCATGTTGGTCTAAATACCTTTATCCCTACTCTAGTCTTGGTTTAAGCCTATCTTCCTCTTGCTCGTCTAGTCAACCAAAGTTAACCCTAGTCAAACATGGTCAAAGGTTCAAGTTATCTTGAAAATGTCTTAATGTGGTCATATATATGTTTTAAGGTGTTTTTAAGTTTAGATTTTTGTCCTTTACCATGTCTTATGTGTAAAAAGTGTCATTTTAACATGTTTCTAGCTCAATAAATGACTTGTACAGACTTTATAAGGAAGCATATTTATCACCAACCATATTATAATATGAATGAAGTCATAACATGTTAGTGATAATTCAGATGTTAGTCCAAGAAGTAGTTATATGCATAAGAAGGTAGTTTTTCCTTAAAAATAGGTCATTAATGGCACTTGTACAGACTTGGGAAGTCCTCTTTCAAAAAAAACATGGGAAGGTGTATATATATCTCCATATGGACTTTTCCATGCATGGTGTGTAGGGATTTCATCATAATATTTAGTTTCAACTTCTATTTCTTCATTCTTGTCCTTACAAGTTAAGGAGAGTCAATTTGGAATGTTTGGTGTGAGCCATATAGGTGGAGTTAAGAGGAATTATCTTGGGGGTTGAAATTAATCTAATTCTAATTCATTTCTATTGAAATATTTCTTATTTTAATAGCTTCTCATTTATGAACCATCACTTAGACTCCAAGTAACTTTTTATGCATTCACATCCAAGAGGGCTCATTATTTGAGCTCGATTCTGAATAATTTTCTTTGGTTTAATGAATTTTATTGTTTCATATACTTATTAGGGCATCTACATAGGTTTTTCTATCATTATATTGGTTTTGTATTTATCAACTGCCTCACAAGCCTCTTCTAGGCTTGTTCTTGGCCATAGATCACTCTCATTGTTTTATACTTAGAAATATGCCCCTATAGGTGCCTTAAAGCACATTTTTCACATTAAGATAAAGGAATGGAAGGTTTTATCAGATGTTTTGAGTATTTTTAATGAATTTTAAATGTTTTTAAAGCCTTTCTCTTGCATATTCTTACTCCTTCTTTGCCTATGCCTGCATAACATAGTCCAAAGGACCATCTATAAGCCCCTATTGATGTCATGGTTGGATGTGAGGAGGTGGAGGAGTAATAAAATTACTAAAAATTTCAAAATATACATTTACATGCCTAAGGGAGGTTCACAAAGGTTTCGTCTTGTTCATTGTGGTGTATCAGACATCCACCTATAGAAAGCCATTGACAAAGAACAGGGGACCCTTAATAGATGTGAGATGGAAAAAGAAGCTACACTAAAAGTATTAATGAATTTAAATCCATCATGATAGACCTAGTTTAAATCCCTTGGAGACATTAAGATTAAAATCAATATCAAAGGAAGAAGACTGTAGGTTCAGGGCCTTTATATGTAAAAGGCCAAAATAGAGGTCTATAAGATTTTTGAGGAAAGCATCTAACATGATTGCAAAGTTTCCAAGATGACCAATTTGGTGAATTGTATATATATATATATATAGCCTTAAAAAACCTAATTCACCTTACCTTTTGAACTTTATATTTTTAATGGGTTTTTATATATGATATATATATATATAGAACTTTATATTTTTAATGGGTTTTTATATATGATATATATATATATATATATATATCATATATAAAAACCCATTAAAAATATAAAGTTCAAAAGGTAAGGTGAATTAGGTTTTTTAAGGCTCCCAATATGCTCATAAACAAACTAAATTGCAGCAGTGTCATCTATAACTTGAGACCAAAAGAGGAATTCTTTCAACCAAAATTGTAAATTAGGAATTCTTACATAAATTAATGAATATAAAGTTTTAAATTAATACCTATTAATTTAAAACCATAGGATAATCTATTATTTTTTTCTACTCCCTAAACTCATCCTCTATCTGTATACATGGCTTAAATATACACCTACAACAAAGTAGCTAACAGTGAGCTTGTATCAATGTTTGGTAGTGTTTGAAGGTGTATAAAGTGTTTGAAAGAATGAGTATGAATGTTATGACCTTAGGGATGAATAAATATTATTATTAACACCTTTATCAATGAACAAAACCCCATCTTGACACCTATAGATAGGGAATGAGGAGGATTTTTGTCTTAGTCTAGCAGAGTGGAAGATGGGATAATCTTGATTCTAGAATGATGAATCAATATTTTAAAAGAGATGATAGTTCCAATATATGAATGTAAACATAAATATATTTATTTATAGTCTCTATAAATATTTTTATAGCTTATCAAATACCATAAACACCTACATGGGTCTATCAAGAAGTTTCCACAGTCAGCCATGACAAACCCAATATTGCTTGAGTCAATTGAGAGGGTGTGTGATGGTTTGGAGGGATAAGGAGAGGTATATAAAATTTAAAAACATTCATATAAACCTTTAAATACTATTATAATTAAGATAATAAAAGGGAAAAATTAAACCATACTTACACAGTCCATGGTCTAAGACCCTGCAACCAACTTGCCTTGAAAAGCCCATTCTTGGTATTTGAGGAGTTGGAGGTCTTATTTATGGATTTAGAGGGTAATTTTTGGTATGGGTATTAATTTATACTATTTGAAAACTTTATAAAAAAAAATTGTGAAAAAATTGAGGTAACATGCTTTCTTTCAATCTCAGAGGTAGGGTACTTTTACCTTGCATAAGGAGGTAGTTTTGAGGAAAAAGGATGAAATGGTCAACCAAAACCTAATAAATCCTTAAATATGGTTTTTTGAGATAGGAAACACCAATATAAACATGTTAAACTATGATAAAGTGTTTAAATATAGATAGGGTGGTCTATGCAACAAGGTTTGTATTCAGGGTAGTTAGGCAAGGTACAAACCTAGCCTCAAATGAGGGACCACTTTTAGTTTTAGCCTTCATGAAGAATTATATTAATTTGATTCATGACCATGGGATTTTAGTATGGTTTTTTTAACCTTTAAAATTTAGTTTAATTCATTAGAGGTTCAGGTTGAATAAGAGTTGTAGGTAAGGCCTATTAGACCTAGTATAGGCCTAGTACCTAGAAGCAATGCATAATAATTTTAGAGCTAGATGAAAATTTAAATAAGTTGGAATATGTTATTAGGGAGACATAAGGTTTATCTAAGAATTAAAATTACAAATAAATCTATCAAGAAGCCATTTTTTAAGCTTGAAGTGTGTCCAAAACATATATAATGCATGGAAATGGCATGAATGCCAACTTGGAATGCTTGTAAATCACATGAGGTTGTGCATGAGAGGCTGGGGTTATTGGAGAGTTTATTTAGGGTCACTAAGATACCTTTAGTGGCATTATTTTAGGACTTCAAGGTGGGATCTTCATGAACAAACATTAAGACAAGAAGTTACTAGAAACCCTTTCAAACCCTCTTTAAGGACCCAATGGGGAAGATGTTGCATATGGAGTGGAAAGGCCATGAAAATAATTAGGGATTACATAAGAATCTTGAAGGATCCCCTCCATGTGATTTATGTGTACTACACTTGAATAGATGGTATAAAATAGGGCTCTTTTTGACTATTTACATGTTTTGTAGGTATGAGAAGGTTTCAAAAGGTCCAATCACTTTTGGGAGATATTTTGAGACTTTTTATATGTATCCATGGAAATTTTATTAGTTATCTAATCACCTTAGTGTGCCTACCATCTTCCTCATCTCGGCCAATTATAGTGAATGGGCAGTGAATAGTTATGAAAAATTGTGAAACTCCAATTGGAAAGCCTTTTAAGGATTTTTTGATGAAACTGATGACTTAGACACTCTTGAAAAGTGTCATACCTCCTTATGTATGGATAAAATTGTATAATTGGTAAGTTTTTGGGTGCCAAGTGTGAGAGTTGCATGAGAATGAGTCATTTTATAAATATTTGAGATTATTGTACATGGTTAAAAGAATATGAGTGTTTTAGGACCACTCCAATGCATGTGAGGTCTTGTTAGTAACCCTTCCCACTTAGATCCATCATCATATCTAACCCTATATAGTTATGAGGAAGTTTTGTGAAGGCAAATCATGAGGGTATTTTCTTATGCAAGAACAAGGGAATCTATGCCACCTATGGAGGAGTTAGACAATTTGGAAGACATTTGTCCTTACTTTCCTTTCAAGATCTATTTAATGCTAAATTACATTTATGTTTCAACTCCTCATTACTTTAAAAGTGTATTAGTTAATATTGAGCTTCCCTTTCTCTCTCACCTCTCACAATTGTTATAAATTTAAGCCTTTTTGGCTATTGTAGGGATATCTCCACCTAGGTATGGTGAATCCCTAAAATTGTTTTAACTTGAGATAATAAATGTAGTTATTTTTACCTCATTAAAGATTTAATTAAGTGTATGTAATGTTTTTGGGTCTTGTGCAAGTGTATTTTTATTTACCTTCACATGTTACTCTTCTTAGTGCCTTGTGTGTTTTGGAATCTCTCTTTTACAAGTCAATAATAAGTGTCTAATGTGGATTGATAGTATAGTGAGTACTCTATTAAATAGTGTTCCTTAGAATTTTTATTGTCTAAGTCCTCCTAACCTAGGCTATCTTTAAGACCCCATGCTTGAAACATTGATGTGGAAGAGAAGATTGTCATTGGATGAAGTGTATGTGTGGACTTCTCCTTGGTTCCAAGTGCATGTTAAATGGTGTGAGTATAAAACTTATTTAGTGTATCACCTCCACTAGATTATATATTTTTTTAGCTATCCTTATCCCTTTCCATCCCCCCAAGAGTTAGTAGTAGTTTGATCAAAGTGGTATATCAAGGGGAATTAGCCCCAAATCTAGAGATCCACCTCAAAGTTGGGTCACCCAGAACCCTGAGGTTGTTCCATTGTGCCACTTGAATGAGGAGAGACTTGTCATATCCTCAAAGGGTGCATGTGTAAGTGACAACAATTATGATGATAGTTATGGGAATAAAATATATAGAAGTTTTTACCACTATTATATATTTATGGGAAATATATATTAGTTACTCTGTAGCTTTTCCCTCTCTACTGGATTCCCCTTTCTTTTCCTTAGTCTTTTATTCTTATTCTTCTTAGGCTCTTATGATTATTCTCTTAAACCCCCTTCTGATAGAGTGATCACCTTAGCCTTGAGTTTTAAAATCTTTTCTCTTACCCCAATTTACTTTATCTTGTGATCTATAATCCCTTGCTCAATAGCCAATTTATAGTTTTATTAATTATGTGGCCTATTATTTCAAATACAGACAAGTAATATGGAGCTAACCACCTCACTAGTGGAAGGGTTTATGTGATGACCTATGTATAATAGATTAGGTCCACTCTACCATCATCATCTACTAGGTCATCTGGAACTTGACTTTTCAAAATATAAGATAACTTTGAATAAATCCAAGTTACTTTTCATGAAAAACCCTAAATTTTAAAACATAAGTGTGACTTTTACAACTTTTAAGTCAAATCACTTTGTCAAAATGAACCTTGCAATTTACAATTCATGATTCTACACTTTGAGCAATTTATAAGTGTCAAAATGGAAATTTTAATTTACAACTATGATTTTTACAAATTTCACATTATCAAAAAATATAAAGTGTAAAATATGTTTTCTCTTTCTCAAGAAGAGTTATAAAAATAACTACACCTTTACAATTACAACTTTTAATTTTTTTTCAAATGAAATTACAACATGTGAAATATCAAATAGAGAGAAATTAATCAATATCCAAAATCTCCTCAACCTTCTTGTCATTATTGGCTTGTAATTTTTTAACATTTGCATCAAAGGCCTTGAAAATTTCTAGTATTCATTCTAGATCCAGCCCATAAGAGTATATATTAGAGGCTAGACAATCTAATTAAACGTCAAATAATTCTTTCTTGAAAGTTTCCATCCTCATCTTATCAATTTCTCTTTCATACCAGATAAATCAATGGATGGAACTCAAGGTGAAGACTCTATCCATTTTATATTCTTTCTCACCTATTTCCTTGAACTTATTCTGGACCTCTTCCACCTGAAGGAGATTATTTTCATTATCTACTATTTGACATGACATTGTGTTCATCATCCCATCAATGTTATTGCCTTGTCATGTGCCATCTTAGCTTGGTGATCAGATTTTGTTAGTATTCTTATCTAAAATTGAGTAGCCGTGTGTAGTTCCTCATGCTTAGGATCATTCTTTAGTATCTTCTCAGCAATGAGGGTATACATATCAATTGATTTTAAAATTGTTAATTTGAGATAATACAAGTTTAAATTTTGAATTTCTCCTTCATATTATATACACCCTAAATTGGTCAAGAAAACACACATATTGTGTCTTTTCACGATCCTTTCATAAGAGAATCTGAGTGGTAAATATGATTTTTTAGTCACATTTAGCCATGTCCTTTTATCTGACTTATATTGGTCTTACTGTATTCCCTAGACATCATTTTTGTTATCCCTAATCACCCATAGATTTTTAGACTTAACCCTTTGAAGCCCAAGCACCTATTTTATACCTAGAATCATCCCCCCAAGCCCCATACCCCTTGGATAGTAGTGCCCAAATAGGACTACAACACTAAAACCCAAGGTGTCTAGTT
This sequence comes from Torreya grandis, assembly GCA_037957365.1. Taxonomy (NCBI): domain Eukaryota; kingdom Viridiplantae; phylum Streptophyta; class Pinopsida; order Cupressales; family Taxaceae; genus Torreya; species Torreya grandis. The sequence continues at coordinate 614,556 of JARHVA010006799.1, forward strand.
TCTAACGCTATTGTCCAAGTGCAATTTTGGTCCCAACCATTAATTTATTTTATAGGATGAGTCTTACCCCTTTTCTTTGCTTTGTTCCTAAGTTTCCCAATGTCATCTAAATGCAAATAAAGCTCCCAAGTTCAAAATAATGAGTTTTTTATATAAAGTACTATGCAAGGAATTTTATATATAACACTTACTATTTTGGCACATTAGACATAACAAAATCAATCAATATTATAGCTCAAATTTTTTGCATCACACATAGATTTGCATGCTTGATCAAGGAAGGGCCTAGGAAAAATTCATTCTTGTATCAATCATGTGTATTGATTATGCATGTTCCCTAAGGGAGAACTACATTGGATCTGAGACTCTTAGTTTGAGGGTTAATGCAGGCAGTAGTCAGAATAACAGGGGTTCTTGATTATGTAATCACTTTTTCCTTAACCCAAATTTTCCCCCTTTGTGCTTTGATTTTCTTTGTTTTTTTGTGTATTTAGACTAATATAAGTACTAAAGATTGAAACAAACCTATATCAAGCTCTAGTGACTTCTAGGACCTAAAATTTGGTACACAAGGTCATACTGAGTAAACAAACAAAACCTATAAATCTTTTAGCCTCATGACAATAGCATTGGGAAATGACTATAGCACCAAACACTAGGGTGTCCTATTTTTGACACTCTTTTCCAATTAATATATATATACTAGATATAGAATTCAAACACTATCCCAATCCTACTCCTCTAATTCCAAATTCAAAATCATCAATTTAAGCATAAAACCAACTAAGTTAATCTTTATATCTTCTCTTTCTTATGTAAGTTAAGTCAATCTAATTAACATAAACCTATATTTTACTACATAAAACCAAAATTTTTCCCATATTTTATACCATTATTACTTAGGAATTAAACACCTAATTTCCTAAAATAATAAAACATTTGGTGAACCTAACTTACTTCAAACAAAACCTAAAACCCTAGCCCTACTTAGGGTTTTTCCTTCTTATCTTGTGCAAAAATTTAATTGTCTAAATTCTATTTTTTGTATTAATTTTTGTACATTTATCCTATTCAAAAACTATTTTTTAGAATTTAAAATTATTGAATAATTTTCTAAAATTATTCATAATTTTCAAAAATTCAAAAATCCTAGATTTCAAAACTAGGTCATCAAACAACAAGCCTTGCCTCCTTTCTAATTTTAGATAACTATTTTGGAGTTTTTGTAAATCAATTACCTTGTTAAAAATTATTTCAAAATTAGTAGTTTCTTATGCAAAAATTGAAATTCCAAGATTCTAAATTTTGTATAATTTTTTGTGCATTTATCCTATTTCCAATAATTTTTAGAATTTAAAATTATTTCATAAATTTCAAAAATTCTAAAACCCTAGTTCAAAACCCTAGATTTATAAACCAGGTCTTCAAACCTCAAAATTTCCTCCCTTAAATTTTTTATTAAAATAATTTAAATTTATTGTAAATTATTTAGGTCATCAAAAGTAATTTTCAAAATTCAATGTTAGTCATACTTTATGCATTTATTTTCCTCATAGTACTTTTCAAAATTATCTTTGGTGATAAAATGGCCACTAAGGCAATTCCTCCTTCTCATCCCATAGAACAATGTCTAAAATTTTCATACAATTATGACAATGATTGGATGAATTTGAAAAATTACACATTAGCTAAAAATATATAAAATGATTTCATTTATAGTGAAGAAAATGACTATTGTTATAATGAAGGATATGATGATGTACGTAATGATGAGGGTGAATCACAAATAGATGAATCTTTTTCTCTTAAACCCATCTCTTTCATTCCTTCTTTTAATGAAAATACTTTTGATAAATGGGAAAGGTACTTCTCACCTCATTCTCCTAAGCACAATGTACAAAATTCACAAATTAATCATGCACTTCAAAGTGAACCTCTTATTGGTGATGATTTTCTTCCATGTGAACCTAATCTCTCTCTACCTTTTTCTACTACTATGCTCAAAATAAAATAATATAAATGTAATAGAATCAAATTACCAAATCACAATTTAAATGATACATTATGTGTTCCTAACTCTACTCTTTCAAAAGAATGTTCAAATGATATCTCTTCTACTCTCACTTCTCATGTTGAAAATGAAGAAAATGCATATACTTCATCCATGGATTTCATCGATACACATGATATTCCAAATTTCAATGATAACTTATTGCATATTAGAGAGAAATTATATCTTTCTCTTACACCTCTCCCTAGCAATGATGGAAATGATGATGTATATGATAATGAACATGAAAATGAAAATGAGAATGAAAGTGAATATGAAAATGATACTTCAATTTTTTTTATTTCAAGTGAACAAAATGTAGAATGTGACAATGCATGGAATAATGATGACTACTATGTATATAGTGAAGAAGAAAATGCATCTTATGCTTCTAACCCTTCTCTCACTCTTCTCAAACTTAATGCAATTCCAAATGATGTTTCTACTTCTATTAATGATTCTATGTCAAAATATGCACATGTTAATACTAATGGCACATCTTCTACTATATTAGAATGTGATTCACTAAAACATAAATATACCAATGAATCTCCAAAGCCACCCCTCACTATAGTAGAACCCAATTATCACTACTCACCTAAAGAGAATGGTAGCCCACATCCCTTTAGTAAGTTCCAAGTTACCATTACTCCAAAGGTTTAAGTGAGCCCACCCCCTCTTTATGATCCACTTGCTAAATACAATATTCCCATGGTTAAAATTAACAATCAAATTCAATGATTAAATGAAACACTTTAAGATACTAATGTACCATCCTAGGAGATGAGCTCTTTAATGCATGTAGTTGGTGAACTACAACACCAAGTACATCTCCTTACCTTGGAAAATAAAGCTTATAAGTATTGGATGGATGCCAATGATCTACATGGTAACATTGTTCCAAACATATTCATAAAATTTGTATTGCCTAAGCATTTCTAGACACCATCATTACCTCACTTTGATGGAACTGGAGATCTATTCGCACATCTTTAGGCCTTTCAAAAGGCTTTGTCACCTCATGGAAGTCCTTTTATTCTACTCAAGTTATTTCAGTAGACATTAGTGGGGAAAGCACATAATTGGTTCTTTCATCTACTCCCCATTGGTTCCTTGCACACATATGATGACTTGGAGGAGGCATTTCTTATAAACTACATCATAAGCATGGGCCCTCATGTTACATATGAGAAATTTGCCACACTACATCAAAATTTTTTAGAGCCACTTAGTGAGTATATCTTATGATTTAAGGATCATTTGTTAAGACTAATATATAAACCAATAGATCTATAGATTCAACATATCTTCATCAAGGTCCTTCACCAACCTCTCCTTGAGCATCTACTATATCATATAGAGCCTTGTTTTAGACATTTGTGTTACATAGTTCTATCTTTGGAAATGAAATTGGGATTAATTGAGGTAGATTTAGTTGATTAGATCACTCTAAAATTCACAACAACATCTTTAGATACATCTTCTACCACTCAACATCCACCATGTCCTAGATAATATAGGAAACCACAACCAAAAAAATATTCAGTCAAGAACAAAGAGCAAGTTTTTAGAACACAACCTACAATATGCACTATAGAGAACAACAGTCAAACACTACTATAGTTTGATTTAGATTGGGATATCCCATCTATCATATTGTCAACACTATTATATAGGAGGTTAATCACATTACCTTCTATTCACCAATGAAATCCACATCTCTTACATAGACAACCACATCAATCTTTTGTAATTATCATTGTATCCATAGACACATAGATGACTATTTTGGACTTAGAGATTACATTACTAGATGTGTCGATAATGGTATTATAGCATTCACATAGGGGGAATAGAGATCTCCTCTATCATGGAACCCTAGAACTCATTCCTTCATGACTGAGTCATCCTAGGATATTCCTTTCCAGGAATCATCAATCACTCATCGTGAACACAATGTAGGTTTTAGGATAGAATCTCATAGTAAATATCTTATTCCAACTATTCAAAAAGTTTGGAAACTAGAAAATCACAAGCAATCCACATATAGTAGTGTATTCCATGGTATACATAGTGTAGTTCCATATACATATCCAGCAGAGTCACAAGCATTGTAGCAGAGTAATGTTCTAGAGAGATATACATTATATCCAAATTTTTAGGGTCTTATCTCACATAGAAATCTTCTATGATTAAGACTAGTTGAACCCACATTATAGAGTAATAATTTAGACATATATTCATTATAGCCAAGTTTTTAGGGTCCTATCTCACATAATAATCCATTATGATTAAGATTAAATGAGCCCTCAACATAGGTTTAAGCTCCATCTCAACATATTGCACATTTATATACATCACAATAGAGGCCACAAGGTATTTATTTATAGATAGATGATATTTCTTCACAACAAATAGTATCAGTTAAAAATCACATTCCTACATAGCATGAGCAGTATGGGCACTTATTAATGTGGCCAACAGGGTTGAGATAGTGATATAACATAGTGTGATATAACATACATTCATTTTTAGCATGAGTTCATAGCTTCACTTAGCAATGTAATGAGGGAGACAAAGGTATAGCTAACCTTTTTAATCTTGAGCCACTCTCAGGGAGGTAATATACACATAGTGCTATCTTACTTTCCCCTCTTTCTAATAAATAACATTCCAAATTCTAGATAGCCATCCCTAGCTAGAAACTAGACTATCAAAGTATAGATATTACCAAATAAATATTATTTAATTATTTTACCAAATCAAACATATTCAAATCCTACTCAAATTTATCTAATTACTTTATCAATTTCAAAAACCAAATTGAATTTATATAAGTAAGTTTACCAATTACCACAAACAAACAAATTTTTGCTTATATATGCTTACAATTCAAAATCAGTAAGCCTAACATCACAACATATCAAAGCATCAAATCCCATATCCCAAGTACCATTTACTAGGCATATTCAAAATAAAATTCAATACTAAATCAAACCACTTATAATCAATATACAAACATATTCCAAAATCTATAGCATGTATATGTGAGTCTAAAATCAAACCAACACACACACACACACACACACACACACACACACACACACACACACACACACACACACACACACACACACACACACACACACACACACACACACACACACACACACACACACACACACACACACAGACACACACACACACACACACACACACACACACACACACACACACACACACACACACACACACACACACACATATATCATGAAGTTTTCAAAATATATACATCATGTCTAGATATAATCAATCATGAATAGGGGTCATTCCCTTACTCTCAATCTCACTCTCTCCTTCAATACTAGTCTCATAATCCTATCTAGTACTCAATGAACTTACACCTCCTTAAGCTTCTGTATGCCTCTTGCATTGACTATCCCACTCCAACAATTGACTGTGTTCCTCACACAAATCTACATATTTCCACTGAAGATCCATATAGTCATGTACAATCTTCATGTTCACTATGCCACAATTAGGTAGAGGCATCCTACACCTATCTAGCTCTAATCTAAGCTCATCCTTCTCCCCCACTACCCTAACATATATAGATATATCTATAGCAGCCCTATCAAACAAATGAGTATAAACACCAACCATAATTGTCACTCTATCAAAACCTCCTCCATGACATCATCAGGAACATGTCAAATGAGCTCTTAGAGTGTTAACTCAATGATAGTCTCCAAGAACTCATCATCTCCCTTAGACACCCAGTAGGTGCCTCATCTTATACACCTCCCATCCCACCTACACACATAAGAAGTACAACACTACATTAGATATATACTTTCAAATCCAATCTAAAGCACAAACATAGGTACAATTCAAATACAATCATTGATTACCTCCCATCATCTGGATCAGCTCAAGCTCCTCATATGTAGTAATATCCACTCCATCTATAGGATAAAATGGATTCCACCACTACCTCACCAACCATGTAGTATATCCCTCAGTATATCCCATGTCATCCACATCAGTAATATCTATAACATCTCATGCATCCAAAGGAGATGGTGCCAACTCAACCTCAATTGATCTCGCATGAGCCCTGGCTCTCATTGGTACCTGTGCACTCCTCAACCATACCCATGCTAAAAGAGGAACATCTTGTTGAACTCTAAACTACCTAGTCATGCACTCATATTGAAAGTGCTCATAAACTCTAGGCTAATGATCATGTAACCAATAGTTGACCCTCATATACAATAATTGCTTTCCATCCTTAGGCCATCTAGGCAATCCTCTATATGGCCTCAATATGATATCCTAGACCACCAATATATCTAGCATCCTCCTATATTGATCTATCTTAGGAGATATGATAGCCAAGTTGCTCATCCATCTCTCACCAAATAGCTTTGGATATGCCTAGCTCACCCTCAACAATCCAATAGGTCACACAACTACTATGTGCTCATATGCCCAGTAATGTAACAAAGTGGCCACACCCACACCACCACTAAATGACACCTAAGTAAATCTATATAAGTCTCTATATAAATGGGAAAGCATAGTCTTACCCCATGAGAGCATAGTACCATATATCTCAATACTAAGAACCACCCTATGCATCTTAGAAGCAATAAATACTCCACTGCCATCCACTATAACAAATGAAGCCAACAATACAATTAACAATTTCCATAAGCATGGAACACTTAACTATACAATCAATGACAAGAGCACATCACTATCACTACCTTGATGACGTACTCATGTGGTCACCTATATAAAGTATCTAGATGCATGATCAATGGTATCTTCACCCATGTCATCCTACAAAGTCACCTGTTACCCACTAATTGACAAATGTAGAATATGGTATACATCCTCCAAAGTAATAGTAATCTTTCCAATAGGAAGTAAAATGTATAGCTATTAGCATTCCACCTCTCACATAAGGTGGTAATCATGTACCTATCCCACTGCACCATACTTAGGTCACATACATGACCCAATCCATCCCTATCCATAACAACATGCTCATTAATAGACAATGGTAACATCCTCAGTGTCTCCATCACCTAACCTTTATGGAACTCTCTTATCTATACCTTGCCCTATAAAAACACTAAAAATAAACATATATATTAGACAATCATGTCAATTAAATAGCCAAGCTATACAAATATCATATAGAAAATTAGAATCTCATAAACTCATCCACATTGGATAACAGTGTTGTAAAAGGACACTAGCACTAGAACTTGGACAATAGTGTTGCATCCTAGACAACAATGCTAACCCTAGGATAAGAGTGATATAACTACTCAAAACTCTTTTAGACCACCTAAAATAGCTCAAAAATGCCCAAAACTAGCTTTTAAATAGGCAAAAATCAAATGACCAACTTACTTATCAGGCTAATCTCCCTGTCAACCTCAATTTGGGCTGCCTTCTACTCAAAATGGGTCATGGAAGGTTCTCATCTCCTAGGAATCTTGAAATATAGAGATCTAATATCTAAAAATATTAATTACACCAATGAACCTAAAGTCTATCCAAATTCTTATATCAAAATCCAAACACTTCTATTCAAAATCCAAACATTGTTTCACTCATAACTTGAGCTCCATAGCTCCATTTAACAAACCATTTTGTTTACTAAAATCATGATGATGACACCTTAGAAATTAATTAGGCCTTTCTCTCTTATTATTTCATTTTCTTACCATAACTCACACACACACACACACACACACACACACACACACACACACACACACACACACACACACACACACACACACACCTCTTATACCTAGACATACAACTTGGTCCCCACCAATCAATATTCATTCATAACATCCAATCAACCCAACATATTCAAACAATCAATCAAAGACACCTATCATTCCTAGTAATTCAATTTTACCAATTGAAAAATACTCTTAATCAATTAAAAATATAACAACCTAGTTCATATACATTCCACACTATTCATCACTTTTAGCTCAACCTCTTCTATAATAGATTTTATCCCTCTCCCCAAAAGGGGCACATCATTCCTATTTCTACACTTATCTAACACAACTATCCACTTTCATAGATGGATACACCATGGTTATCACACCTCTAGTAGTCAAATTATCAAATTTAGCTCAGATTAATCAAAACATATAGTGATTTAGACTATATAGGTCACTTAACATGGTTTTCACACTTCTAGTATTTGGATTATCAGCATCACTCAGCTCAGATTAGTCAAGATTATATAGTGGTTCAAATTATATTGGGTTACTCAACATTACTCAAAACATTTAGAGGGATACACCTTCAATTTACATCTATATAGACTATCTAGATACTAGATTCAAGGGCATGTACATTACTACATGCCTGACACATACAAATTCATACAACATGGCATAGTTATAGACTAGATAGTAGATTATAGGCATAGTGCAGAGCACATTATTTTTATCTCTAGTTTTACACATGGGACATGACATGATATATCATATCATATATGCTTATATATATTTCAAGATTATCCAGACACATCACTCACATACCATATTTGGGGGCATAGCATAGATGTTCATGTCCTTCATCTTCTAGGATTATATAGATTAAGATGGTAGGACATATTTTATTCTCACACATTTACTAGAATTTTTTATTTATACCTAGGTATTACTCAAGTTACCACCAGGTTGGATCGTACGATCATCTACAGTGATTGGTCCATAGTATTACTTAGACTTGGACCTAGGATTTTATGTGGGATAGAGGACATGCATTAGTTTTGGACCTTCGAGCACTTCCCAAATCTAGTTTAGATTCTTTAGATTTAGTATAGAGGGCATCTATTATAGGGGTTCCTTATTTCTCTAGGCACTATTCAGATTCAATATAGGGGCATCTATTACAGGGATTCCTTCTTTATCCAAGTACTATTCAAATTTAGTATAGGGGGTATCTATTATAAGGATACTTTCTTTCTTTGAGAACTATTTTAATTCTTCATCCACTTCCCTAGCTAGAAAGTTGGACCCTTTTCTTCAACACACTTATCTTCACATAGGTAAGTTCAGGTATGCATCTTCTTTCTTTTTTTTACTCCAGTAATATATTTTATTACATCACTAGATTAAAAAGAGGGAAAATGTATACACCCTAAATTGGTCAAGAAAACACACATATTATGTGTTTTCACAATCCTTTCGTAAGAGAATTTGATTGGAGAATATAAGCTTTTATTCACATTTAGCCATGTCTTTTTATCAAACTTGTATTAGTCTTATTGTATTCCCTAGACATCATTTTTATTATCCTTGGTCACCCCTAGCTTTTCATACTTAACCATTTAAGGCCTAGGTACCTATTTTATACCCAAACCCATCCCCTAGGTCCCATACCCCCTAGACAACAATGCCCAAACAGGACTATAACATTGAATCCTAGGGTGTCTAGTTTTTGGTGTTATTGTCCAAGTGCAATTTTGGTCCCAACAGTCAGTTTCTTCCTTAGGATGAGTCTTACCCCTTTTATTTGATTTTTTCCTAAGTTTAAAAATTTTATCCAAATTCAAATAAAGTTCCCAAATTTTAAATAATAAGTGTCCTATATAAATTACTACATAATGCATTTTATATCTAGCACTTATTATTTTGGCACATTAGACATAATAAAATCAATCAATAGTATAACTTAGATTTTCTTCATCACACATAGATTTTAATTATTGATCAAGGAAGGTCCTGGGTGAAATTAATTCTTGCATCAATCATGTTTATTGATTATGCACATTTCTCAAAGGAGAACTACATCAAATCTGAGACCCTTAGCTTGAGGGTTAATGTATGTAGCAATCAGAATAATAGGGGTTCTTGATTTTGAAATCATTATTCCCCTAACCCAATTTTTCACCCTTATATTTTGATTTTATTTATTTTTTCCATGTATGTATACTAATATGAGTATTAAAGATCAAAATATACCTACAACAAGCTCTAATAACTTATAGGACCTGAAATTTGGTATGCAGGGTCATACTAAGTAGATGAACAGAACCTAGAAAGCTTTTAGCCTTAAGATAATATCATCAAGAAAGGAATATAACACCTAACACTAGGATTTATTATTTCAAATGATCCTATCTAATCAACAAATAAAGACCAAATCTAAAATTCAAACATTGTCTCAGTCGTACTCCTCCAAGTCCAGATTCAAAAACATCAATTTCAACATAAAACCAACTAAGTTAATATTTCTTTTTCTTCTCTTTTTTATTTAATTTAAGTCGATCAAATTAACATAAACCTATATTTTACTAAATAAAACTATAATTCTCCCCATATTTTAGACCTTTATTACTTAGGAATTAGACATGTAATTTCTTAAAATAATAAAACACATATTTATTAACCTAATATTTCAAGGTATTCTTTCTTTTTGACTATTTCATAGTGGTCCATAATTTTCATAATGACCTTACTTCCCTTAGTTATTAGTTTTTATGACCATTCTTTTATATCCCTTCCCATATGAGCCATTTCTTAGACTGAAACAATGAAAGCTTGATCCAAAAACTGACTAATTTATTTCAATGCCTATGGTTGTTGCAATGATTCACTAGGATATGTAAATTGGTTTAATGTATCTAAAAATTGCTTCACCTTTCTCTTTAATTCATCCTTGGTGGCCTTATCATGACAATATTTTTGAAGAGAGAATTGATGCTAGATTTCACATCATGTTTGAGCCCCTCTCTTGTTGGCCATCTAAGGTGAATTTTAGAAATATGGTAATACCCCACCATAATATTTTATTTTGATTTATCTAGTGGGGGGACTAAAATTTCAACATACCTTTCTCCCTTATCATCATTGAATATCCTGGAGAAGGTCCTAGGAGTAGGTTTAGACTTCTCATTAGCCTTTAAGAAACCAAAGTTCAAAGTACTAGGATCAAAAATCTATTTTATCTTCTTTATTGATTGGGATAGCCAAATAGCAGTATCCTCTTGTTGTTTTTACACTATCACCAAATAATCATTAAATAATGTAGTTGAACTAGTAGATAATGTGACCATTGAAGACTCTTTGGTAGATGTTGCCATTGGTTTCTTAAGAGGTTCCTATAAAGGTTCACTTTCATTAATAGGTTACAAATCAATGTTTGTATCAATAACCCATGTTACTCTAATCTCGACTAAAGGATCTATAGAAATAGTAGAGTGGATGAGGTAGGGGTAATGGAAACAACTATGTCTATTAGGGAAGTGGAAGGTGGAATAGACACATAGGTTGTAAATTTGGGAAATTATAGAAGGGTGGAATCCAAACCATTGAATGTATTAATAAAATGTGTGGGACCACTCATGGTTGATAATGTAATGAAAATGAGTGGAGATGAAAGTGAAAAAATACTGACCTTAGAAGTTGGGGTAGCCTATGGGACTGAAGTTAGGATGACTGAGTCCATAGATTTGTACTATTGGGTGGTATTTGAAATTAATGGGGATGAAATGGAGAGGATTATAAATGGAATAGAAAGAGGGAATGGAATTAAAGAGGAAGGTTAAATTATAGCAAAGGAAAGTGGAGTGAAATCTTGAGATTCCACTGATGGGGAACCCACTCCACTCAATTGTGTTAGTTACACTTGGGCTATTATGGTTAGAATGGAAGGTGAAGTATAAACTATAAATGTAAGGGTAATTAAGGTAGGAGGTGGAGTTGGCACTAGAGGTGTTGAAACCTAAGGTGTTGGAGGGGTAGAAATAGGAGGAGGAGGTGATGAAACATTTGGAACTATATAAGTAGAATGGGAATGAACAATAGAGATGGGGGTTGTTACAATGATAGATATGGGATTAAAATCTATAAAAGTTTCTACCATTATTGTATCTTCAGTGGAAATATCTATTGGTCAGTATGTAGCTTCTCCCTTTCTACTTGATTCCCCATTTTTTTCTTAGTCTTTTTATTCTTCTTCTTCTTAGGCTCTTCTGATGATTCTCCTAGACCTTTTTATAATAAAGTGATCCTCTCAACCTTATTTTTTAAAATATTTTCTCTTACCCCAATTTTTTTAATCTTATAATCTGTACTCCCTTTCTTGTTAGCCAATTTATAGTTTTATTAATTACATGGGATATTCTATCAAATAAAGACATAGACACTAGAGTTGGCCACGTCACTAGTGGAAGGGGTTATGTGATGACCTATGTATAATAAATTAGGTCCACTCTAGCATCATCATCTACCAGGTCATTTAGAATTAGTGATAGATCATAATATTTGATTTATTGAAGGGACATCCTAAAATAATCCATCATTATGATTACTTCCTTATCATAACAATCTTTCCAATAATCCTCATAGTATGGCACGTGAGCATATGTAGCAAGTGACAATGTGCTACTTATCTTTCCATATTCATCAAAGAATGGCCTAGACTCTAAATTTTATAGTGTCATCTATCACATTTCATCCTTATCATGCTTAGCCTTAAGAAGGTATTGGCATGTGTATCACCTAATAAAAGTTGGGAAATGTATCCCTGCCTTGTACATGTTAAAGAGGAACTTGTGTGTCTCTACAAGCTGTCTGACCAACTCCATTAATACCCATTTATCACTAAAATATCTAGGGAGTGTGTAGGGACAACCACTACATCTAGTTATTTTGATATAGGAGAAGGTGGGGAACTATATGAAGTAGAAGACCCATTTGTTGATTTCATCTACTACTACTTTTGAGAACCTTGTTCTCCCAATTTCCTTATCAAGCATGATAATGATGAAATAGATGAAAACATCATTTGCTCATTTGAAGTGTTACCTACTAGCCTCCAATGTGATGTCAAGGTAGTAGTTATATACTCTATTTATTTCATCAACAACTATGTTAAGGCCTAAGAATAATATCCCTTGTGCCAAAATATAGATAATATAAGAGTTCATTTAGAATTTATCAATTGTATACAACACCAACAACTACTTGTGGAGGGAATCACTTATTCACTAGGCCCAATGAATGTATTGTTTGTTCTATTAGATGACCCAAATATACTAGTACATCCACTCTTGAAAACACTTAGCTCAAGATTACCAGTGACCCTGTGAAACAAAATGATGATGTCTCCTACTTCATTAATGAAATCAAGCCTATGCATGGTCTTTGGCAACCTAGTGGAGGAATGCTTGGGGTATTTAAGACACTATTTATTGATTATATTTTAGCACCCCTCTTGATTATACTCAAACAACTATGTGGATGTATGTGGAGTTATATCTAGGTAAATATCAAATTTTGGGATTGTAAATACTGAGATGATAAAATTAGGGTCTAGATTCAAAATCATTTCTCCTTTCTTGTTGTAGACCTCTCTTCTATTAGGATCATAATTTTAGGTCATTTTAAAAACCAACGTATGGCTTTAAACTTATATTTGGAAGGCTATAGCTTGTGGAAGTCTAGAGTCATAAATACTTTGGATGCAATCAATCTTAAAATTTATGCTTATCTGAGCCCAAAAATCTCATATGTCAATGTGACCTAAATTAATATTTTTTATTTTTGTAACATAAACTCCAAACTGGGAGTCACTTTGAGGCCTTTATATTTGAACTTAATTTCCTTAGGAGACATAAAAATTGAGGTTGTTACTTATGAGAAACCAACTATGAAAGTTGGTGGGATTTGCAGGTGTTTAAAGCAATTCAAATCTTTGATGAGATTAGAAGGTGTTTTGAGTAGGTGAAAGCTCTGTGGAGGTAGAAGGTGTTGGAAGCAGGTGGAAGTTCCATAGAGATGGAATTTGTTCTAAGCAATGTAAACTTCCACAAAGATGAGAGGTGTCTATAACAAGTCCACTTTCTACAAAGGCTTAGAAGCTATCGGGGATATTAGGTATTTGAATCAATATTAAATCACATGGAAGTAGAAGGTGCTGAAGATAATTCCAACGTCCATGGGGACCTTGGAGGCATATGCAAGGAATATTATCTAGTTTTTTATTATGAAATCTTTGAATAATTGACTAGGGTTTTTTTGGGTAATCAAACATTTTTGAAAAAAATAAAAACCCTAAGTAACCCTAGAAAGCCTTGGATCGACCCTACATTGTAACTTTGAGGAAGACACACAATGTGAGCCTCTAATCAATTTAAATGATAACTCAAATGAAAACCCTAACCAACTAACTCAAACAAAATTCAACTTGGAATAATTTGTAGGAAATGTAAATATCTTGAAAAGGCTTCAAATTGAAGGAATAATGATAGAAAAACATGAGGAAAGTACTGTGCAATAGCAAAAATGATGTGGAAGGCATTTAGAAATCGTGGTGTGAAGTTTTAGGTGATTTCTTGGCACGTGACTCAATTGTTAATGGTATGGTATAAGTCATTATTAGATCTCCAAAAATGTACTTAGAAAATAAAAAATAATAATCAAATCCCCAAATTTACTTATTATATATATATATATATAATATTTGTAATAAATGTAGTTATGGTAGTTGGTGGTGGATCTAGGAGCTTCTTGGAGTAGGTCCCATGTCCATATGAAATGAATGGCTCAGTTTGGTGGAAGATAAAATTCAATGAGCACTTTGCACGTTTGTAAATGTATAAAATGCACTTCAAGTTTTGGATTCCATAGAAGGGGGGTATTTATGTTTTGTGGGATCTATAGCCCACCATGAATTTTACACATTTGTAAACATACAAAGTGTTTGCAAAGTTTTGGATTCCACTAGTTTTGATGCTTTGTGGGATGTGAAACTTGTCATGTAGTTTGCATGTTTGCAACTTGAATAATGCATGTTAAGTTTTGGATTCCAACATGTTGGAGAGTGTTTATTTTGAGGTATCTAGAGCTTGGTAAGCACTTTGCACATTTTCAAATGTGCAAAATGCATCTAGAGTTTTGGATTCTTTAGTACAAAAGGGAAAGATGGGTGTTTTGGTGGTTTTGGGGGATTTTCTAAAAAATAAAGGGGGTCTCTCTTAGGGTATTAGATGTAATGATATTTTTAGACAAAAATCAATAGAAACCACATAAGTAACCATAACTAGATAGTCTATATTGATCTCTTCAAAAGTGGAATTATATTCTTCTTACAAACATCAGTATATATAAATGTTTGCAATCTATGACTATTCATATTATTATTGTACTTGGCACTAAAAATGGATTTTTTCATATTCTAACCTATTAAAAGTCATGGAGATAGGGAAAAGTAGACATATACATGACAAAATGAATACATAATATAGAAACATTAGATAATTATCTTTCACAACTTTACTATTTGATTTCTTCTCCTAATAGGTTCTTAATAGTACCTAGTATAGGTGTATTTGATATATTATTGGGTAGGGCATGATTACAATAGCTCTTAGCCATCCCATATATAGTGCACTAATTCTTGAAGTATATACATGCTAATTATAGTTCTAGCATAATTTCCAAATACCATTCTAACATTGACACTAGTTATAGTTCTAGAATCGATAGATACTACATGGTTATTAGTTATCACATAGATTACAAATCCTATAAATACATCATAGTGTTCACCAAAGTCGTCAGATTAGGCCAAGTCTACTTTTATAGTGTCTACACATGTATACTCTCCCACAAAGACCATTAGATCAAAGATACATGACATATTCTAGAGGACCTCCCTCTACTTAGTTTATGTTGAGATCAGTTATATTGGGGTCTAGGGATTCTTATCATAGGACACCTACATCACTTATATCTTTACATCTACCACATAGGTCTTTATGATCCCTATAGTTCATAGGGCCTCACAGTCAATGCCATAACATCATATCATCACTACTCAGGTAACTTCAAATTTGAATTATACATCACACCAGATCATGGTATCTTAGTTTCCATTTCACGCCATATGCATGATCATAATTACTCTATTTGACATAAGTCATGATGATGGTGAGTCTCCCATGAGACTCATTGGTTAGTATGGTTCCTACCCTTATACATACTTATTTTTCTCTCTCTCACTCCTAGTACATAGTTTATTTCCATTTTCTTGTACATAACTTATACTCAAAAAACACAAAAACATTATAACATATCAAAATACAAAAAACATTCAAATATTTCAAAAAATACAAAATTTTATAGATTGTATGCATTTCTATGTTTACATTTATACTACTTTATAGAATGTTGCATATTGATAGCTATCTTACTATAGTCACTTGCATCATACACATATGCTTCACTTGTTCTTATTTAGTGCTTATAGATTCTAGATAGGTCTCTGGTACACTACACAGAGTCAGACTATTTATCATCTACCCATTAGGGGCATTTACATTGATCTAAGTTTATACATTTTATACATCCGCCCACTTGGGGGCATCTCCTACACAATTGATATAACCAAGTTTTATCTTTTACATACTATGCATTCCAATTTATGCATTGATTTTTCTTAATATTGATCATTTCTCCTCATTTCTCATATTTTTTTCTGACTATCACTAGTTAGACTCAGTATATATGCATCTTAGCATCTACATATATTTATAATACACAGTTATACATGCTTTCATTTTTAGTTCCTAGATTAGACTTGATTATGTTTACTATGCTTCTTCCATCTTTAACAACATTTGAATATTCCATTATTATTTGGCTTCTATGCCACTTATCTATTTGTATACCTTATAAATGTGCCTATGTCCCTTTTGTGTGTTTTCCTTCTTTTATATGTGGATATTTGAACATGTCCTTATATGTGGATCTATGCAAAATTATTTGTTTCTTGTGTATAAGGACATTTAAACATGTCCTTGTATGTATTCATTATTATATTTAGTGACATGTGCCAATTTCCCTTGTATTTTAGCCCATTGGCCTACCTTTTTCATGACTTGTGTGTTTGTATGATTACTTATTTATATTATTCTACACCATGACACTTGTCTTTAATTTTTACACACACACACACACACACACACACACACACACACACACACACACACACACACACACACACACACGCACACACACACACACACACACACACACACACACACACGCACACACACACATGTGTGCACGCATGCACACACACACACATTTTTGATTCCATGAGGGACCTCATGCATTTAACCTTCTTACTTGGGAGTCTTGATGGACATAATGCATCATCCCCCTATGTAGTTACTTATATTTTACTATTACACATTAATTACATATATCTTAACATCCTTGTGCAATGCTAGATTACAAAATAAATATAACATTCAAATGAATATGGAGGTTTGAACATATGAAAGGGTTACTATAAGATTTAATCCATGCTTTTAGATCTTGTTTGCATAATTTGAATTCATTTGGTAGTCCATAGTTCTTATCTAGACACTTTGGGTCCTGTGGCAGAAAAATTCAGTAGATAGTTTGATGATATCATCATTGACATGTGGAAGTGAGTCAAGGGGAGATGGTCATATGGTTGTGATAATTATAATCCCTAGTTTTTATTTTCTATATCTAAATTCATTTATTGAAACATGGTCAAAGTTATGATGGTGTAAATTTGGCTTCTAAGATAGATTTCACTACTTTCCCATAGCCAAATTTGTAATATGGACAAAAAGAGCTAAGTAATCATGTTGATGAGGTCAAATTTGCACATCTAGAGGTGTGAAGATAAATTGATCATATGGGTTTGTTTATTTATGGACCTATTTTATTTTCACTTTATTGCATATCATGCGATGTAGTGCATCAAAAGATATGCATATGCAAATTTGGGCCCCTAGGAAGATTGACTATGTTTTTCCATACTTAGCTAATTTTGTAATGTGGCAGAAAGAGTCGAGTGATAATTTTTAAGGTGTTATATCTTAAAAATTTGAATGTGTCAAGATAATTTGATCATGTGGGTTTATTTATTTTTGAGCAAAGATGATTTAAATTAAGTTTGAGATCATGCATTAAAGCATGATAAAATATATGGTTACTCAAATTTGGCCTCTCAGGTAGATTTGGACATTGTTGGCTCTATGATAGAAGTTGATGAGAAGGCATTTTTATGGAATTATATCTCATACGTGTGAGAGTTACAAGAGTAGTGGGTCACATGGTTATATTCTCCTATGGAAGGATATAATCTAGTCCAAATTTGAGATGTTATAAGTAAGTGTAAAAGAAGTCATTCAAGTGCAAAAATGGCTACTCATGCATATTGACAAAGTCCCCATACTAAGTCATTTTTGAAGGTGTTAAAGCTCGAGCAAGATCACCAATGTATGAATGCTCCAAGGAGTCAAGAAGTATCAAGATGAAAATAGTTTCATGACATTTAACATCTAAGGAAAGGTATAAGATAATAATCCAATGGTTAGTAAATGATCATACATTTTGATCAGTGATGAGTGTTGATCGATAAGGAGCTTGTTGATCTATAGAGATTGATGGAGCATATTAATTCAACATTTTAAGAGGACATGAGATGAGGTCAAAATTATTATGGTTTAATGTTTTTTTGGAAGTATATGCATTAAATATCATACATGATCAATGATGTGAGATTGATCCTAAGTTGAGAGTCTAAAAAATTTGAGCATTATGTTAGAAGGTTAAGTATGGCCATTGCTATTCAAATATTTGAATTTTACGTAGGAAAAACTAGAGTTCTATTTTTTTATCATATATTTTGATATAGGATGAAGTTTATCATGCATTAAAAAATTAACTTGTAGAGGACTCCATGGTGCATCCATTAAACTTGATTTAAAGATCTAAAAGTATGTGTAGACAAAGTTTTTGAGCCTAGAAGTTGACTGGGTGTTCATGCATATTATACAAGTGACTTGAGAATGATATTTAATCTTGTTTTGGTGTTGTTTATATGTATCACAATGAATTAGATATTAGATATTATTGTAGACTCCATGAGGATGCTTTGTGTGTATTTTGGAGGTGTGATTAATCTATCTTAAGTATGAACAATGCTTAAGAACTTGACTATGTTCGTCCATGGTGATTGTGTGCATAAGGTCTATGTTTGAGTTGTTTGAGCATACACAGAGGTAAAATAAATTGACTATGATCATTTAATGATGTCAAAGGGGATATAAAGAGTATACCTATGTAATTATAAGTGGTCCTACGTTCATGTTTTGCTTGAGGGTGAGCTAAATGGGTGACTATGTCTCCATGAGACCTATAAGAGCTACAAGTGCCATGTTTAGAAGGTGTAACTACTTAAGGGTTACCCATAGATGCCATGGATAACCTATGTAGATTTTATTGAGCCTTATCTTCATATGATAGATGTCTTAAGAGTTAATACATACCTAATGGCCAAATAAGATGGTGTTGATCAAGATTGATCTATAAATAGTAGAACCAAAATTGTTGGGTTATAGACTTGTAAGTAAGAGATGGAGTGAATTGAGAGAGAATTATGTGTTTTGTGGAGTGAAGGAAGGGTATAGTTCCCTAAAGATGTGTTTAAGAGTAGAACATATTGTGGACTATTTATATGACTTGATGATCATACATCTATTGGTATAATTATGTGCTTATTGTTTGAGTGTGAGCAAAGGTGAAGAGAGATAATTTGAGGTCCATCATCAGGTATTGTTGACATGAGTTCAGAGGTGGAAGTGTTTTATAGGTGTTGTTGTGTTATCTTAGTATCTAAGGTGGTTGTATCCTCCTTGCAAGGTAAAACTTGCTAAAAGGTTTGGTTGTTATTCCAACTCAGCTAGATAGGTGTAGTAACACCTTGTGCGATTGGAGTCTCACTAAATAGGGATTGTAGTTCATTGATCAATTATATGTGGTCTAAATTAGATATTTTTATGTATTAAAATAGTATATCTATATGTTTTACTAGTTTTTATACCCTAAGAGGGCTTCCCATGTATGTTTTGTGTTATATGATTGATCTTGCATTGTCTTTCTTACTTATTGTGTTGAATGATATGTATGCTTCATGAATGCTTGTGGTAACTATTTAAGTAATTATAAATATCAAAATTAAATTTTGGATTATTTGGGCTCACTGATTCACGCCCCCTCCCTTCTCAGTGATTGTACCTCAAAACTTTGGAAACTCTCTCTTCCATGCCAACCTATGAAGGATTAATGTTTGCAAGGTTGAATAAGCACTATGTAGCACTAAAGAAGGAATAAGACCAAGTTTAAAGTCCCCTATTTTGGGGTTACTTTGTCTTCAAGAATTTATTTTTCCTATTTAAACTTATTTTAAAAAAATTAATCATCACTCTTTGCTTTTGGTTGTGCCTAAAGGCTATCAAAATTTGTACTCACCTTTTGAGAGAATTAAGAAGCTTTTATACTCATTATTCAAGAAATGCTTTCATGACAAAGGTTACCACAATATCATCCAATAAAGGTATTCTTCTTGATTTTATTAAGTATCCTTCTTCTTCTTATAAAATATAAAGTTTTAATAAGACAAACACCTATCCTAAAAATAAATATCTATCTCTTGGTCGTCCTATTTTCCTAAATAGTGAAATTCCCACTATCCAAATGGCCATAAAAAACAAAGTGTTTGTCCCACTCAACAAAGGTAATCCACTGAATTTAGCCTATTTTAATGGCATACCTATATAAAATCTTAAGAGTATCCCATTATTCTAAGGAAAAGATTAAAAAACTTCTATTGAGCACATCAAGGATGTTTCTAACCTCTATTCAATCCATAATGTCTTTTAGGAGGACATGGCTATTAGACTACTTGTTGTTTCCTTCAAAGGAAATGCACTACAATGGTATATAAAAATCCCACTAAAATACATTACTTCTTGGGATGACTTAGGTTCAGACTTAATCAAATAATTTGAGGATAAATCTGATCACATATCCTTAGTTGAACATCTAACTACTACAAAGAGGGATCTTCATGAGTTCATGACTGACTTCAACCTTAGATTCCAAAAAATATGGACTAGGATACCTTTTTTTTTAGGCCATCCTAATAAATATGCCTTCTTATACTTTATAATATCCCTCAATTCATACATTGGTGTTATGATATAATCAATCAGTGGTAATACTATATTAGATGCTTATGAGGTTAAAATAAGAGTAGAGATAGTTTGATACATTCTAGTAAGATATCTCTAAGGCCTCTAATGCTTATCTTTCCAAAATTGAAGCCTATTTCAGCTCCTCAAGATCTTCAAGTTCTATCATTAGCTCTTATTCCACCTCTTCAAGCCCAAATTATAGCCCCTTCTAGTCAAGCTAGTGAGCTTGGAGAATTGAAAGGTTTGTTTTAGTCTTTTGCAAATGAAATAGTATAATTGAAGAGGCATAAATATTAGGAAAATATACCTTATCAAAAACCAATTCAACCCACTTATCAACCTTTTAGAGATCAAAGGCTTCCTTAAAAATATTTTAGAGAAAATAGACCATCCTACCAAGATCAAGGAGCTATAATTCATGATAAACCATATGTATCAATTGATCCTAATTCACATTCCACTTCAAATGATATTTTTCCTACATCACCTCAAAATAACTTGATGAAAGACTCAAATTAGTAGCCCTCCAATCTCAATATTATTCAAAACTAAGCCTTGGTGTCATAAAGCATGACTATTCCAAAAAAGACACAATAATATTTTTCTCTTCAAGGAGGCCAATAGAAATAAATAGGTTTGGAATCATAAGGATAGTTTTAACAATTTCAAGGGTAGCCTGATGCAATTAATGTAAATTGGAAAATGGATGATCATGTCGCTTTCAATCAGGGTGGTGAGACTAGCACTCTAAATGGCCAAGTTGAAGTTATTACAATAGATAAAATAAGAGACATTGATGAGGATCAATAGGTGATTCATGTTTTAATTACTCTTAATATTGTTTATAAAGGTATTAAAGATCACCTTGCTGCCCCAACAACTCAAAAAAATAGAATATAGAAGCTAAAAAAGTTCATCAAGTACCTTTAGTTCATGAGCATCTAGTGGTTCAAAAGGTTTAGATAAAATTTTATGGGACTCAATTTATTATAGTGAATAAAATTAATAATTATAACATCATCATAATCATGTGGTATTCCCTATCTATTCCAAGACAAAATTACATACTCGCTCAAGAGCTTTTAGCTCTCAAGTTATCTCCAAAACTAGTTGAGAAAGAGGGTGTTATCTTGACTAATTCAGACCAACCAATGAATAAACAAGTAAATTGGGTAAATAATATGGTAAATGTGTAAAAAACTGATATAAAATCAAATAAAAACCCTCCTTTATATCTCTCCTTGATATTTGGTGACACTTTAGTTCATAACTACATGGTGGATAGTGGAGCCAGTAACATTGTTATGCCCAAGTAAATTGTGGATAAGATTGGTTTAGTTTATGAACCAAATTAAAAGGGTAATTTTATCTATATGAGTCCCTAAAAATATATATTATTCATCATTTATAACTTTAAGTTGACACTACATACTTTTACACATGTTACCATTCAGTAGGATGTAATTATGGTGAACTTGCCTCCTTACTTTGCCATGTGTCTATCAAGAGACTTCACCTTGAAGATTGGAGGCTAATTATTATCTGATTGGAAAAAAATTATGTTCATAAATAGGTATGGTATTATTTTAATAATCCATTCTAAACCCATCTTAAATTTCTATTTAGATCCATATATGTCAAGTGTTGTAAACACTAACTGCATCATCTCAGATGAGGTGGTAGAAATTAATGGAGTGAAAACTGACTCACCTTAAGATGGAGATACATATTTTTTCCTTGATGAATTTTCCTCAAATTTACATGATCATTATCCTTATTATCTAATTGAGAAGGAGGGACTTGGTGTCTATTGCTTACATGAGAATGATGTACTAATTCCAACCATGGTGAAGGATGATGAATCTAGTGAAGGTCTATATAAATTGTACTTAGATGGATCAAGGAGATAAAATGGTACTAGAGATATAATTATTTTTATTTATGTGTAAAATCAAAGGTATTTACCCTAAATTAACTTTTAGTTTGGTTGTTCAAACAATGTTGTAGAGTATGAGGCACTAGATCATGGTTTATAGTGGGCTAAGAAGATGAGAATCAACACATGGCAAGTTTTTGGTGATATTGAAATTATATTCCACCAAGTAAGAGGTATTAATTTATGAAAAAACACATTTTATATATAAGGGTGTAAGACTTGAAGATTTTTAGGCTTTTAACATTTAGACAATACCAAGAGATGATAATAAACATGCAGATATGTTGTCTACCATAGGTTCTCAATTTAGCAATCCAAATGATATTAAAAATAAGAAAATTTAGTCACACATTAAGGTGATTTTGAGGCCTTCCATTCTAGATAACCATGAGAATTAGTAGGTATTTGAGGATGACAACCATATTATCAGGTTCTTACAAGAAGAGGTTATTTTCTCCACTAGAAATCAATCAAAGTTGTTTTAGTAGTATGGTGATCAGGTTGTGTAACTAAAAACTAATAAGTTTCCTAAAGGATTGGTCACACTTGAGAACATATTTAGTGGTGATGAAGAAATGAGTAAATATAATTCATCTTTGTCAACTAAAGAAGAACAATATGTCAATGTGAAGATTGCAACTAGAAAAAACTTGAAATTGGGTAAAGTGTGCACTCCTACATAAAAATAATATTTCATTGAACTATGTACAATTTTTTTTGATGTGTTTACATGGAAATATAGTGTTTTAAAAGCATTTGACCCAAGTCTATCTCAACACAACATTGAGATAGAGACTAAAACTAAACTAATGAAATAAATCAAAGGCCCATAAATCTAAAACTCTAGCCTTTGATAAGAGTAGAGATTCATAAGCTCATAGATTCAGCCATCATATTCCCAATAAATCACTAAAATTGCATGTTAAACCTTGTTCTAGTATGAAAGAAGAATGATGAGATTAGACTATGTGTTGACTTTCAAGATTTGAACAAGGCCTCCATTAAAGATCACTATCCATTTCCATTCATGGAAGAAATTTTACATCTAGTTGTAGGTTCAGAAAGGTTCTCTTTTTTAGAGGATATAGTGTTTATAATTAGATCTTGGTTAAGGAATAAGAACAATTCAAAATATACTTCACAAAAAAGTGGAGGAACTTTTCATATAGAAAGATGCCTTTTAATTTATCTAATGCTAGAGCAAAATTTTAAAGGGCCATCGATATGGAATTCCAAGGTCTTATTAATAGGTTTGTACTTATCCATTTGGATGACATAACCATGTTTTCAAAGAGTGAAAGTGAGCACATGGTCCACTTCAAACAAGTGTTTGAAAGGTGTAGGCAATTTGGGGTGTCCCTTAATCCCTAAAAGTGTGTCTTCTTGGTTCATGAAGGTAAGACTCTTGGACATGTGGTTTCAAAATATGGATTAAGTATAGATACTAAAGCAATATATTCAAATCTTACTCTTTCCTTACCTAAACACAAAAAGGCCTCATAAAGCTTCTTAGTAAAAATAAATTTTATAAGAATATATATTTTACATTTTGCCACTTTAGCTAAGCCACTTAAAATCATGTTAAAGGAGAACTAAATTTTTAGCTAGTCCAAGGAAGGGATGAATATTTTTGAAGAGATAATAGCTAGTGCACCTACACTCATAAATCCATATTTCATAAAATACTTCATCTTATACACCTATGTTAACATGGACACCATTTTGGGTATTCTTATGCAACATAATCATGAGGCCTTAGAGTAGACAATAACCTTATTCAGTAAATGCTTTGAGGAGTATGAAGCAAGGTATTCATTTTTGTAAAATCATGTCCTTTAAATAATCAGGTCTCAAGAAGTTTACATACTTATTATCTAACAATAGGATACATCTAATGGTTTCCCATCTAAGTAGCAAGGAATTCCTCTTAAACAAGGATATAAATGAGAAAAGAGCTAGTTGGATATGAGAGTAATGGAGTATAATGTGGAAATAAAGGTCATAAATCTGATTAGAGGTAAAGGAATTTTTGAGCATCTATCCCAAGACTTACAAGAGGATAATGAAGTGGTTTTAGTGTCAAATGATAAAGTTTCATCTTATCATACCTCACCTTTCAGCTAGTTTCATGACATGGTAAGATATCTCCAATATGGTTATTATCCTTCTCATTTAAGTGCTTCAAACATAAGATATTTATGATTACAATCCATTGCATTTCTTCTTGTTTATGGTGTTTTTTTCAATAAATACATCAATGGTATGTTACTAAGGTGTATAGATCCAAGCCAAACACAAAGGTTGCTTGAAGAGTTCCACAATGGACATTTCTCAGTAAGGACTATATCCCTTAAGATCATGAGAGGTGGGTACTCTTTGCCAAGCATATTTGGTTATTGTCATGGATGGGTTAGGAAATGCAAGTAGTGTGCTATGTTTTTAGGAAAAGTAAAACTTGCAGCCTTACCTCTCCAACTAACTATGGTGGACTAGTATTTTGTCCAATGGGGATAGGACTTTATTGACCTCATCAATCTTCTTTTAATGCTCAGGTCATAAGTGGATCCTTACTACTATGGATTACTTCATGAGATGGATAGAGGTAATATCATTAAAATAAATAAATGAATCTAATGTACTAGATTTTTATGAAGGTATGATTACTAGATTTGGGGTTCCTTTAACCATCATTTTAGATAATAACATGACTTTTGTGGGAACTAGGATCAACCAATGGGCTGTTCAACATGGTGTTTACCTTATAACTTCATCAAACTAATATACACAAGGAAATATACATATTAAGTCCAAAAATAATAACTTGTTGAAGATCATAAGAGAAACTAGTCAAGATAATCATAGGTCATGGAATTTAAATTTGAATTTATATCTATGGCCTGATAGTATCACATATAAAATATCAATAGCCAACTCTCGACACAAGATAGTATATATTAAGGAAGCAAGGTTACCTATTTCTCTTGAGTTGTTGGATAATGAGTGAATGTAGATCATGTATTTGAAGCTTATGGAGTAGGAAGATATTATAAATTAGTCCATGCTAGCCATGGAAATTCACCAAGCACAAATGAGGAGAGCCTTTGATAAAGGAGCTTCTTCATATAGTTTCAAAGAAGGAAATTTATTTCTCAATTTGGATGAAGATAAAGCTAAACTAGGAAGGAAAACTAATTTTTAATGATTTTAGAATGGACCATACACAATCTCCAGCTTCAAATCCAAAAATGCATTCTAACTTGTAAAGATGGATGGTGAGGTGCTTCCAATCCTAGTTAATGGGATACATCTGAAACATTGTTATTGAGAGTTAAGTTCCTTATACATAGTTAGTTAGTCATCTTTAATCCAAGTTATTTCCTATAAAACTAGTTTTTTATGATTTGTCTCAAATGAGTTCTTTATTTGCACATTTTATTTTTTAGTTAGTTTCCCATGTTTTGTGTGTTTCCTTCCTTATTTTGGAAGAAAAAATGTTCTTATTTCAAGTCAAAAATATACTTAAAATAATGAATCATATTTTTCACTATTATTAAAAAATATAAATTTAGTTATGTGAGTCTAAAATTCATGTAAATGGTCTAGTTGTTAAGCATAATAGGCATGATTCCCAGTTAAGTTGCCAAAATGTTGACAATTTTGGCCTCACGGGTCAAAATATCACCCTTATGATTTAAAAATTTGCATGTAATTCTAGTTTTTCTTGGTTTTAATTGTATTATTATTTAAAAATACTTTAATTTATAATTTTAATTGATGATTATCATGTCTTAAGGTTGATTAGGTGAGTTAATATTTTGTCCTTCATTTGCCTTATGCTTCTTTAGTAATTTTTTAGCCTTTCCAAGACATTTTCAATGGTGAGAAGAGTATAAAGTGTATTGATGAGAATAATATAATTTTTAAAGTTAATTATATTCCTAAATATATGAACAATAAATTTTATCACATTCTAGACTAACTTCATGACTCATTTCCATTCAATTTTGACCATTTTGTGCCCTCTAGGGAAGGTTTTGTAAGATTTTGATGATATATGATTAGGATGAAAATTTATTTAAATTTTATAAACATATTAAAACATTTTAAAGACTAAATAACATATTTTAAAACATTTAAATCAGATCTCCTTAGTGAATTTGGCTTTTTCAATGCAAAAATAGGCCTTTTTAAGGCATTCATACTAGTTTTTAGAGGATTTTTGTGATAAAAGCATCCCATAGGGTTAATTGGGTCATAAAATGGTCATATTAGTGTTTTATAGTAAATTTTAGGTGATAAAATGGAAAATAAAAACCCATTTTTCTCCTATATTGACCTCCTTGGCAACTCTAGAAGGGTAGTTTCAAATGCTTAGTATGGAAAGAGAAAAGAGAGTTAGGAGATGAAAATTTGGAAATTTTTAGGTGTCCAAGTAATATTGAAATTAGTTTAATTTATTTTTGTATTTTATGACTCATATTTATGAAAAATCATTAAGAGTGATAGTAGGTCACTATGGCCTATGCATCTGAAAGGATTCTATTCTTGCACCTATTTCTCAAGCTCAAAAATTTATGGAAAGGAATGGTTTTGAGTGATGATTTTATAGTTCATAAATATCATTTTAATCTTGGTTTAGTATTACAAATCCTTCCACTAGGGTATTTATAGCATAAAATAATATTTCCTTTGCTATCTTTGTGAATGGTTTTTTGGGTCAGTTATGGAGTAGAAACTAAGTTATTAATCAATTTAATTCATATTCATAGATTATAAATTAAACATATAATTAATGTAACACCTAATTCATACAATAAATGTTTCATAAGTCTCTATTTTTAGTATATCTCCTTTGAGAGAGTTTAATTTGAGTTGGTCTCTTCAACAAGGTACAAATGTATTTAATGAGCTTGATTTCAATGTTTAATAGGTTATGAGGTGATGTGGGATAACGTGGAATACCTCTAATCATTATCTAAGAGGAAAAATGTGAGTAAAGTCACTCAATGAGGTAAAAATTTTAGTTTAGAGCCTAAAATGACTAAAATAACACTTAAAAATTGTGTGCTACTGTGTTGCTAGCTTGAGATACCTTCCAAGGAGCTTTATACCCTTATGAATATGCTATGATGGTTCCAAATTAGAGAACAAGGTGATCTATGTTTTAAGTTTTTATTTATGTCACATTTTTGTGCATGGTCATTGATGTCAAAATAAGTGTGAGGTATGGTGATCCAATGGAAAGTCTTGTGATGCATAGTGAAGTATGGTGAAGTGAGTGGATATATGCATGTGGAGTTATTTGTATAAATAGTTAAGCATGGAATAAGGTTTCTTGGATTAAGAGTGAGATTTAACATTAATCTATAGTGGTAGGAAGGTCTCAAAGAGGTATAGTACCTATTAGGACTATTTGATGGCCTAGTTCCTAAGAATGAAAATGGATTGTAGAGGTATGGTGGCAATGAACTATTTATATATGAACATTAGTAGTAGTGTAAAGAGTGTTTTTAGATCAATGAGGATAAATAAGAGGTTTTTATGTATCTATAAATGTTTTGGTGAAGTTATAGTGTTTCATTTAACCATTTGGAGAGAGAGAAAAATGTATCCTATAGCCTAATAAGGACTTGACCATCATTGACCGTTACATAGGTATGAATGAACTAAAAAGTTTGTGCATTTATTTTAGGTACTAAGAAATTCAAACTTGGTAAAAGGTTTTTATGGAAATTTTTTCCATAGTGCCAAGAAAGTACCCTATGAATTTTATGTCTTTAAGTGTTTCTTGTCTCAAGTTATAAGCCTTCAAAGTTGTTATAATAGACTGTGACGTGCCAAGGACCATCGAGTTTAGGCTATAGGAAATAACTATTGAAGTTTAAACATATGAAAGTTGGATTTAAAATCACTATGTATTCATAAGAAACTAGTAAATTTTTTGTTGATATGGTGTAGAATACAATGTTTTCTTAGACTCATTAAAGATAATCCTCCAAGTGTTAGTTTGTCTTAACTATCCACACAAGTGCATTTATTTCAAGTCAAAGTCAAAGGTTCTAACTATGGTAAAAACCAAAAAAACTAGTGATAAAAGGAATTAATTTAGATACAAAAATATTAATAATTTGTCCATGTTAAAAATTAAAAATTGTATTAGACTCCTTAATGAACAACCTTCAAGTGGAATTTATTCATTATAGTTCATATAAGTGAGCATATTGCTTGTCAACATTGACTATATTTTAGAAGTTTATGGTAAAACAAAGTGAGATTTTTGAAGAAGTGTTTATGAGTTTCTGAATCCTTATATAATGTACCTAATGTATTTTATTATTACCCTAAGTTCATAAATATTCTAGCCATATATGGATTGTGGATTGAAAATGTTTCTACATGTGTTGGAAGTCAATGTTTATCTTGATTGAATCTTGAGACATTTTGACGGTTCTAGGTATGCAACATGAAGTAAATGTTTGAGACTATATGATAGGATTAACTATTTTCAATGAAATTTTTGATTTTTTTTGGGATGTATTTAATCTATACATTATTTATGGAAGTTTTTAAAAAACTTTAAGGAGTTGTGATATGAAAGCCAAAATGACTTATCTAACTATGTAAGGGTTGTGTAAGAGAGAGATAAGAAATTTGTATATAAGACCAATGATTAACACAAATAAATTTGATATATATATTTTATTATTATATATAGGTCACATAGTGACTATAAATATGAATTATAAGTCATATAAGGGACCTTACAAGTGCTAAAGATTACATTTTTCTTGACTATGTTTTAGAAGCTATAGGTAGTTCTATGTAGTCATCTTGTAGAGATGATTTTGAGGTGATTTGTCATATTTGAATGATATATTATATTTTAATATGTTATTTAGTTATCATAGGTTATTTTTAATGTATTATTATGCATGAAAAACTCTTATGAAGGTGTGAAAATTCAAATACTCTTGATTGGGTTTTTAGAACATGTATGCAATTCTTAGTGAGCTTATAAAAGATGTCTTTTTTGAGGTCCTAATCACTATTTGGTGATTTAAAATGGATTTGATGATGATAATGAGGTCATGGAAGATATATAAATTTATTTTCTTATGAGTTTATTTGTAAAAATTAATTGTATGCTTCAGTTGTGTGAGGCAAATGTTTTCTATGTGTACAGGGTTAATGACAAGGTTCAAGGAATGATTTAGACTAAAATGTGGTATGAACATATATATAAGTTATCAAGGGTATATTTGAGTAATTTTTGAAATTTTTAATGTGTTTTTATAGTCTCATTTTTCTCCAATGTGGCTAAGTGAAATGTGTGCTTAGAGAAGGCCTAATGGCATTAGGTTTCTATTAGGCCTAATGGGGTGTTGGTCCATGTGAGTGGTGACTAAACTATGTAGTGAGTGTTTCTTATGTAAAACTTGTGTATAAACCTATTTAAAATGTGATCTAAGTTTGGTGATGTTCTTGTTTTAACAAGATGGGTAAGAGAAATTGCTTGGTATGCATACAAGGTCAATTTGACCTATCTATGTATGGATGAGTGCATGGATTTCTATAGATAATAACATCAAAGGTTCATAAATGAGAGGTAAATATGAAATAATCACTGATAATATGGTCATTTAGCTTAAATAATATTTCATTAAGGTATATAGTGATTGTGAACCTTGCAAACAAGCTTCCAGGTTGTTTGGAAGGTATAACAAAATAAGAAGTGAGAAATAATTCCCATGACTTGGGATAAATAAATAGGTTAAACTAGATCATAAATCACAATATCAACATTCAAAATACCCCTTCAATGACTAATAAACACCTAGAACTAATGTTTGTAGGGTATAAGTTAGTGAGCAATGAGAATAGATAAAGTGTTCATGGTGTGTATGTGCCTTGAGAAAAACTAATGGAGGATAAGAACAATGTGATATTAACCCTAGAGAATTATAAATTACTTATTTTAATTCTCATACAATCATGA
Source organism: Torreya grandis (assembly GCA_037957365.1). Taxonomy (NCBI): domain Eukaryota; kingdom Viridiplantae; phylum Streptophyta; class Pinopsida; order Cupressales; family Taxaceae; genus Torreya; species Torreya grandis. Next base: position 645,613 of record JARHVA010006799.1, read on the forward strand.
CTAGGTGAAAATAATAAAAACTCGATCATATACCCATGAAACATGAAAAACCAGGTAGTCAACTAGTTAGTTTTTGGAAAATTGAGTTGTTAGGCATCTAGAGGTGCAACCAAGTTCTAAAATTTGGTAAAATCTGTTATCATGAGTGGATTGAGATTTACATGTTATTATTTAGGTTATATCAGTAGTGTAAATATACACTATTTTTTCTCAGACCTAGGTGACTCCAATTGCAAGGTTTATTCAAGAGACCTAGAGATTTACCTGAGGTCAAGAACACAAAACAAACCTTATATACCTTATGAATGGATTAAAAGGTAGATTTAAATCATGGAAATTACCTACATACACTTTAATATGACAAAAAACTTCATTTTTTAGTCTAAGTTCCCTTGAGGGCTTGCAAGGGTAAGGCAAATTAAACCCCAAGTACCCTGATCAGTCTATCATAAGCATATAGAGGGGTAACCAATAATTATAGAGAATTTATAATAATTTTTAGGGCTTATATAAAGGTTTATGAACTATTCAAAATAGTGAGAATGATTTTTGAGATCTAAAATTCAAACTTGATCTTTCTCTATCCTTAAGAGTACTGAGCAAGCTACCCTAGTTTGGACTAGTTTACAAGGATGGACATGGAAACCACCTAAAATTCCATATTTTTATCTTGAAAAATACCATAGGTTGTGTTATACTCTTATAGGATCCTCCACATGTATTTTTTTTGTACCTTCATTTCTATGGAATAGTACAAAAATTATACTTTTTCATATTTTTGGGATAAAATAAGTGTTCTAAAGTATGTAGAGAGATGCCAAGAAATGTGAGAGGTGTATTGAGACTTTTTTTATCTGTTTAAACTCAAAAATTTATAATAATTCACTTATAATTACCCAAGCCATTCATATTTTTTGGGCTAGTCAAAAAATGCTTCAAAAAGGTAAGTTTGCTAATTGTCATTTCAAGGTTCTTGTACCTCCACAGTGTTCCACAAAACCAAAACTGAAATGGAGCATTATGATAGCATGTTTAAAGTTAATTAAATTATTTTTATGATTTTCACACATGTGGGGGGGGTCTGAAGACCAATATTTTCACTTTCTAGGCCTAGGAGGGCTAATTAGGCCTAATTTGACTAGTACAAAAATTATACTTTTTCACATTTTTGGGATAAAATAAGTGTTCTAAAGTATGTAGAGAGATGCCAAGAAATGTGAGAGGTGTATTGAGACTTTTTTATCTGTTTAAACTCAAAAATTTATAATAATTCACTTATAAGTACCCAATCCATTCATATTTTTTGGGCCAGTCAAAAAATGCTTCAAAAAGGTAAGTTTGCTAATTGTCATTTCAAGGTTCTTGTACCTCCACAGTGTTCCACAAAACTAAAACTGAAATGGAGCATTATGATATCATTTTTAAAGTTAATTAAATTATTTTTATGATTTTCACACATGTGGGGGGGTCTGAAGACCAATATTTTCACTTTCTAGGCCTAGGAGGGCTAATTAGGCCTAATTTGACTAGTACAAAAATTATACTTTTTCATATTTTTGGGATAAAATAAGTGTTCTAAAGTATGTAGAGAGATGCCAAGAAATGTGAGAGGTGTATTGAGACTTTTTTTATCTGTTTAAACTCAAAAATTTATAATAATTCACTTATAAGTACCCAAGCCATTCATATTTTTTGGGCCAGTCAAAAAATGCTTCAAAAAGGTAAGTTTGCTAATTGTCATTTCAAGGTTCTTGTACCTCCATAGTGTTCCACAAAACCAAAACTGAAATGGACCATTATGATAGCATGTTTAAAGTTAATTAAATTATTTTTATGATTTTCACACATGTGGGGGGGGGGGGGGGGGGTCTGAAGACCAATATTTTCACTTTCTAGGCCTAGGAGGGCTAATTAGGCCTAATTTGACTAGAAGAATGTGCTATCAAAGACATTTTCATTTGGAGTTAAGCCACCAAATTTTTTATGGAGATGTAAGAGGATATAAGTTATCTTAAAATGTTTTTACTTTCTTATCATCATCTCCATATTACCTAAGATAAGGAGATTTGATTTAAAAAAAGTTACAAGGAATTAAGAGGAAATGCATGGCTTTGGTGTAAAACCAAGTCTTTTTGAGTGATTGATGGATAAAATTACCCTATTATAGGTCTGGTATGCTCTTAATAATTCTTAAGTGGAGTAACATGAAGCAAAATTGAAGAAAATACCAATTTTTACCTTCTATGCATTAGTGAAAAATGAGGAATTTAAGGAGCTAAAAGAGTAAATGAGTGTGTATGACTCTTAATAAGCAATTAAAAAGATGATACATGATATTATACACCACATTTGAACTTGGAATAAGTCATGAAATGTATTTATTTAAAGGTTAGCAAGTGTCAAATGGTTTCCAAACTCAAATAGGACTCTGTTTCCCTCCTACACCCACCTTGAAGACAAAGTCAAATTGGATTGAAAAAGTCTCCTAAAAACCTCATAAAAGTGTTGAAACACCATAAATGAGCAAAATAAATGGTTAAACTAAGGAATTTAATGGAATTTAAGGCCTAATTTCATGGAGGATGACTCATTCAGCAAGGAGACATGTGAGCTAAGATATAGGGGTTAAAACATGAATCTAAGCACTCTCCATGTGGTTTAGGATTGACTAACCATCATGAACATGTTCTTAAGTCCCAAAAACTTTGGAAACTATATATTCCATTCCACCATATGAAGGATTAATGTTTTAAAGGTTGAACAAGCACTACATAGCACTAAAGGAGGAATAAAACCAAGTTTGACATCCCCTATTTTGGGGCTGCTTTGTCTCCAACCATTTATTTTTCCTATTTGAACTTATTTTACATAATTTAATCATCATTATTTTATTTTTATTATGTCTAAATTCTACCAAAATTTTTACTCACCTTTTGAGAGAAATAAGAAGTCTTTGTTCCTCTATTTTCAAGTTCTATGAGTGAAGTATATGTGTTTGCCATTGATATAATCTATTGAAGTGCTTAGTTTCCTATGTTATTTTCTAGTTTATGTAACTTCATGAGAGATTTTTTATGTTATAAAGGTCATATTAGGTGTCTATATCATCTTAAGTACAAGCATTGTATGTGAGTTCAATTTATATACACTCCTTTCTTATATAAACTAAGTTTGGCAAATCCTTTTTCTGAAACACTTTTTTAGAAGTCATCCCTGAGTGTAGAGAATGTGTGCAAGTTTTTCTATTTCATAAGTGTATCATTGAAAGAATAATTGGTCATAAAACATTGGTTTATCACCTTCATTTCTATTTTATCTTTCAATTACATTACAAATAGTGTTTTTCTCACCCTTTTTATTGCTAGAATCAATAAATAGTAGGTTAAGAATAAGTGTTAGTGAAAGCACCAAGGAACCATCCATATCGATATTATATCCCTTATAAATTCACCCACACTTAGGATAGATTCCATGTTCTAATAAGAGTGAGCAATATCACACTTTCTCTCAAGGGCACACTCTTTATTGAAAATAATTTGAGTAATTTAGGTATGATTTACCATTTGGATTTAAGGCCATTACCTAGACTCATCCTCATTTTATTCTCATTGTGGACTTATATTATCTTTCATTCACTCATTTTCTAAGTTTATGGACCATTTTAGATCCTTTTTCCATATGGTACCATTATGCTGCCCATTTAGTTTTGACTTTATACTTAGGATTTGTTGTGTTAATTTACATTTTGGACTTCTTAATTCATGTTTTAATCTCCTTGATCAAAAGACCCTCTTCTAGTTTCTCTAGTCATGATTCACCACAATTATATCTATATTTTTATGGTATCAATGTATTTTTGACCTAATTTTATTGTGCTATCCTATAATTTAGATTCCAAAATTTTATTACCCTCTTGTATTTTAACAATTTCAACCCACCAAGGTTGAGTAAATTTGTAACCACTTTAATCTAATTATGTGGTACTACACCATTTCCTTTTAATATAGTCTCATCCTACCTTGTATTTTATTTGAATAAATCCAATAACCCTTTTAAAACATTTTTAAACGACATTTCACATCTTAGCAAACATATACAAAACTATTTTTAAGCATGACATAAATGTATATTCATAGTGGGGTCTCGTGTGGCCCTAGTTATAAGGATGATTATTAGTATGAAATATAGGAGAACTCTATATTGTTCAAATATATCCCAAAAAATGTAAGGTATGAATAATATTATTATGAGCATCAATCCATAGAAGACAAAGATGAATCCATTTTAAGGTTGATAAAATTAGGTGCTAGGTTGACGCCAGATTTCCCAATGGAATAATGGCACACACTTGTTAGGGTAGAAGAGAAACAACAAGAGAAATGCCTTTCCTGTATTGTAAAATATAATATCACTTCTTCTAGTAAGGTAAAATAAACATTTTTAGATTCTACTCCCAACAATCAAGATCTTGTTACAAAGATAAAGAAAATTAGTTAATGATACATAGTTTAGCTTATCATAGACTTAATAAACTCTTTGGATTAAACTTCAATAAATAATAATTGCTCTAAAGAGCAAGAAAATGCAATAGATAAAGCACAATATACCCTAATCAAGGTTACGTCTATGATATACCCTAATATTTACTCTAAGAAAAATAATCCTAGAGATGTTTTGCAACATGTTTCACCTAATATAGAACATACATTATTCAACCACCAAGAGACTCTTGTACCTTCATAAAACCAAGGGATGAAAAACTCAATGTATATTGGGGGTATTGTGAAAAACACTTTAGCAAGTTCCTCCCAACCATCATGTCCTTTGCTAAAATAATTATAGACTCCACAAAACCAAAAATATACCTATAGATCATATTAGCATATTCTAGGAACTATTTATCAACCATATAGAAATCAATGACTGACCTACTCAAATCAGCAAGTGAGCCAAAATAAAATTTATGATTTTAGGGTTTATATCTCTAAAACAACTATGCAACAGGGGCACATACCACCCCAAAAATGCACCAAACATGTAGGAGTAGAATTTGATGAAATAAATAGTATCAATACTTGAGATGGGAAACCAACTTAAGAAATATAAGTTTGATGAGATATGTCCATATCTATTTTAATTAATTATTCTCCAAGTCCCCTTTACACCTCATTTCAAGGCACCTAAATTTGATAAATACAAAGGGAAGGGTGACTCTTGAGAGAATATTCAAGCCTTTTTCATACTATGCCAATAGGTATCTTATAGCAATGTTTATTTGCTTCACTTATTTTCATGCATTTTGGATGGACAAGCTTTAGATTGGATCTTTAAGTTACCTAAGGGATTGGTGGTAGATTGGACTGATTTATCCAATAATTGTTTTAGCAAATTTTGTTATAACATTGAACATGATTTAATAGTTTTTGACTTGTGTAAAGAAAAATAACAATATGGAGAAAGCTTCCTAGCATACTTGCAATGATGGAGAACATTAGTTGGACACTTTCAACATAACTTTCTAGATAAACAACTAGTTGATATTTTTACACAAAATCTAAACCTTAAGGTTGCTCATAATTTATGACTCTCTTGTGCCAACGTATTTGAGTATATCATAGAAAAGGGTGTATAAATTAAGAAATCACTCATTAATAAGGGAATTGTAATGATTCTATTCATAGGTTCAAACATCTAATCAGACCTAACCACCTATTCAAGTTATTGTGGTAGATAAACCTTAAGGGTTTAAAAAAAAGAACATGGTGGGAAATAAGGTGATAGAATATAAACATGTATAAATGGTGTAGAATCTATAATATTCAAATGTACATCTAGCCCCACCTAGTCCATAGACCACTTTGCAAAGGTCTCCTCTACAAAGGAAATTTAATAAGTATTGTGCATTTAACAAACTGGGAGAGTCTATTGAGGCTATGTTCCAAAAGCTGGTGATAACCAATCTAATTGTGTGGTTTATACAAAGGCCATTCCTTGAATATTAACCCAAACCCAATTGGTATCAAGAAGATTAGTTTTGTAATTTCCATGGTGTTATCAGTGATTTCATTTACTAATGTGTTCAATTGAATCATCTTATTGAGGATTTGATTGAAAGTGGTGAAATTGAAATAAACCACATGATGTGAAACACTAATCAGGATATGGGCATTTACAAGCACCCATTTCTTAAACATAATCAAAAAACACCAAAGAACAATCAAAATCATGTTTAAGGACAATGTCAACAAGCATAAATCCAAAATCATAATCAAGATCATAATACCCATGCTAATAACATGGGTTACAATAATATGCCACATGATTATAATAGCACTATGGGATGTATTTTTTAAAATAATGTTACCACTATCACAATCAAATCTCATGAGTCATCCAATGATTCTCGAAGTACTAGACCCCCCATTATAGGGTTAACACCCTCTTCTTCAAATAACACTACATTAGGCTCAAATAATTCCATTACACCTCAGTTTTCATAGGTTACTATCTATAGAGCATTGCCCCTTCTTCTAATTATAATGACTCCTTGCTAACTCAAAATTGAATAATCACAACTTGAAACTTATGAGTAACCATCCAAGTCCCTTTGCCTTATTATTATAATTATCATGTTTCCTTTCCAACTCTAGATTACACAATGACAATTAGATGCTTGTAAGTCACCCTCTAAGGCCCTTCATCTTCTTCCAAAACTAGACCAAAATTGAACACTATTCCTCTGGCTCCCAAATGAAACATTATACTGGCCAACATCAAACCCTCTCATTATTTTTTTGAAAATTTGTATAGTATCTTAGAACAACTAAGTAAAACCCCTGATCAAATTTCTATCCTAGACCTTTTATGTATGTTAGATGTATACTAAACTATTTTAAATGATTTCCTTCAATGGTCCACTATTCCATAGGACATCAACCCTAAATAATTTAAGACACTTTTAGGTAATTTATCTCCTATCCAAAAAATTACATTTGATCAGAGAAATATGTTTACTCTTGATCTTAGCCATAATAACCCCTTGTACATTGAGATCATTATTGAAAATCATAAAATCAAGTAGATTCTTATAGATAATGGTTCAAATATGAATATAGTATTACTCAAGTTAGTACAATGATTGGGTTATGCTACCAAGGACATCCATCTTTAAATAATCATGATCAAGGCATACAACAACACCAAAAGAGAATAGTGTAGGACTATTTATTTCCCAATCATTATTGGGTCTGTATCCCATAATAGACTATGCCATGTCATAGACATTGAATTATCATATAATATACTTCTTGGTCATCATTAGATCTATGAAGTATACGATATTTAATCCAAATTAAAATAGTACCTCAATATTCCCCATTCTAAAATTGAGGTTACCATTCATGTTGATTTACAACCTTACCAATATTACAAGCACCTAGATGTTGAATTCTGTAATTACAACTACTACCCTAGTTCTAAATTCATAGCAAAGAAGCATAAAAAATAGTTTCATAACCACCCAAGACTAATTATATCAACCCAAGTGATCTTTATTTGAATTCTATTGATCCATTCCCTATAACGCTTGTACAACAAGTCACTATTGAGAATGTTGACCAAATTTGACTTTAAAGTCAAATTGGGACACCCCTAGTAAAAAACATGGATTTTTAGGTCTATAAAGTGGTATAATATATTTTTATGAGGTGATTTATAGTTTAATTTATGTCAAATTATTTTATATTAGCTTTGGTCAATTAGTTTTATGTCCCTATATCATTTTTGGGTCATTTAAGGGGTCAAAAACATGCATTTAATGCTTTATACAAGTTTATTAGGAAATGGGAAAGTGCAAAAAAATTATGTCATGACACATGTGTAATTATAAGTATTATATAACTTGAATAACTTAAAATATGGTAGGTTGTTTAGAGAAAAGACATTTTTCTTAGCAAACAAGGAGAAAGTGGCACTTGTATGACCTACTTGGGAAGTGTGCCACTTGTAAAAGGTTTAAATATGACTCTTCAGCTTCCCCAAGCTCAATAACACATTTTATTTTATCTGGATATGCCATTTATTTCTCAAAACTTTTCTTCTTCTTTTTCACCTTTTTAGACACACAAAAGCGACTTGTAGTTTTGTACTTGGTACAACCAGTAGAAAGAGTTTCAGTTCAAACCCTTTTGGGAATTTTTTTTAAACTTATATAAATTTATTTTAATATAAATAATTTTTATAATGATTAAATTTGATTTATTAAAAATTCATTTGAAGTTGACTATGAAAATTTATCTATCAATCTGTGCACCCTTCGGGTTTTGGTCTTGTTTGGGAGATTTCATATAATTCACTTAAAAAAAAATTTAGAGAATTTTTAATCTCTATTATAATGTTTTATATTCTTGGTTTCACATTTTAATTTTATTTTATGAGTCAATCAACTTAGTTTGCAAAGAGGTATGAAGGGGTATAGTTGCAGTCATGTTTTTAGAGTTCTAAAGGTTTCTTCTATGTTATGGTTCCAAAGGGAGTTGAAGTGATTTTTATTTAATATATATTAATTACCTTCATCTATAATTCTAAATATAACTCTAAATATTCACTTCATAAGCCTAAAGACAAGTGTGGTCATAAGCTCATTCTCTATACCAATCAGTTATTCTAGGAAACTCATGTTTACCTTATTGAACATGTTTACAAGGATATGTCACATTGGTATGGAGGTTATTAATATTTATTTTAGACATCCTGGATGGAAATCATGTATTTTAAAGTTTTTACCTTGAGTTGATTTTTTTTGATGCCATTTATCAACCCTTGTTTTATTCCACACTCACTTTCCACTTGCAGTCTATATACACATACAAGGCCTTTGATGATGTCATAATGAAGTATGAAAATGGTGATGAGTGTTAAAACCTCTTGGTATGGATATAATTATGCATAATAATTCTTTATGAGAACATATAAAGTGTTCAAAAAGATAAATACTTGTTGATGATTAGTCCTCTTCATTGCCTGTGATAAGAAAGTCCATCTACAAGTGGTACCTCAAAATTGTAAATGTCTAAGAATGGGGATTTTTGTATCATGGTAAGGTTAATTTCAATCCCTCATATGTGGGAAGACAAAATAGACCCTATATATATTTAAAAATACCAAAAGGAGAGTATAACATGTTGGAGGGAACAAAGACTAGTTACAGAGACTTTTTCCTAAACTGAACAAATATAATTCTAAGGGTGTTTTGTCAATATTATAAAGCATGTTTTCAAAGGATTTAAATCATATAAATTAGTGACCCTTGTTTCACATATAAATAACATGAAATATGAAAGTTTTTAAAGGCAAAATATTAGAGGAAGGCAATGTTTGAGAAGCCTAAAGTTGCTTAAAAACACACTAAAATGCTCTAGTACCATCTATAGACTTTAGAGGTGTGAAGTGACAAATTGACATCTTGAAGATAAAAATGTATTCACTAATGAATATATGGTTAAAGGGGTGAAATTTCATCCATGGTATAAATTATCACTATGAAAGAGTGGTATTTTATGTTTTGACTCCCCAAGCTTGCTCCTAGTCTGTACACAAGCCTGAAATGCACCTACAACAAGGTAATATAGGAAGTGAGTTGGAAAATGTCTTAAAGTATTTTTTAGGTTAATAAAATTTTAATTAAATCATGAATAAATTTTATGAGATATAAGGTGACTCAAATAAGGTCTCTTCACATCATGATCAAGGTCTAAATGAGCTAGAGTAACCTATAACAGGGTCAAATTGCAAGTTGGCCTAGTCTAGTAGGCAACAAGCATGAAAAGAGTCTATATAGGAATTGATAGGACATATAAAGTGAATGATAAATTAAACACATTATGTAACCTCAAATTTGTTTCAAGAGGTTATTTTTTCATCATGAAAAAGTTAATTCAAAGCATATAACCTACAGTTAGTCAAGAGATAAGGGTGATGCAGTCATAGTAAAGAAAGCTCAGTTTGATGTTTTAAACATGCATATGATGAACATGAGTAAGTTTGGAATGATGAGGTATATTTTAAAAACATACATGAGGATAATTATTATTTTCATGATCTCTAAATAATTTTCACAAACTTATACACCTCCTTAAAATCCTATGAGCACCTACAGCCAGTGTTTGACTATATGTTGGTAGTGATTGAGATAGGGTACCTAGGAGATGATCTAGGTTTCCCAAGGTGAAATAATAGGTCCAAATAATTTTTATATTATTATGGGAGATTTAATAAATGTTTTTAAATAATGGTTTTCAAGGTAAATACTATAATATATCTACAAGTATAATAGCTTGAAGTAAACATATTCATAGTGGTATAGCTCTTAGTCTTCACTAAGTAGGTTGTAAAGAGAAGTTCATGGAAGCTTGAAGTGATGAGTATAAGTTTAAACAAATTCAACAGAGGTATGAAATTATTTAGAGACACTTATACCATGAAACATGGTTAGGAAAGTTTGAAATGATGCACAATACACTTCATACAGTGGAAATCCTACACACATTCCATCCTAATATGTCTATCTTAGTTTTTAGCACCTTTTGAAGGTCTATACATAGGATAAAGAGCTATTTTTTTGTAGAGAGAATATTTAATAATTTTATAAACTCATGGAACATTAATATTTGTCTGAGTAAATAGGGGAGTGCCCTCTATTTTGTCTCAGATAAAGGGCACTCCCTTTGTACATGAAACTGGCAGTCCTAGAAAAGATGGGTAAAATGATGGATTAGGAGTTATTAGAAGTTTTAAAGGAGGTGTATTAAGTTGTAAAATAGTAGGGGAACATGATGAACACTTCACATATGAAATAAACCAAGAAACATCACCTAAAATTTTAAGGATATAGTCAGGCATAAAATCAAGGTTTAAGGCCTAGAAACCAAATGAGATACTAATGCCATTTATATCACTAGGTGAACATTATAATTGTTTTTAGGACACACATAAGGACATAAAAAGTGTGTTAGATATTTTTTAATACAAAAAAACCAATAATAAATTTCAAAGCATAAAATGTTGCAATCAAGAACATTAGGCATGGCTAGGCCTAGTTCCCAAATCAAGAGGTAGTCACTCTTCCAACACTAGATACCAGTTATCACTCATTGGATCATGTTAATAGGATGAATACATAGGTATTAAATCTCTCACCCTTCAAGGGAAACAACAAGGAATCCATTTTGTCTCAAAACCCCCACTTGGACCTATGTAAGGTATAAATAAGAGCTCAAATAGGTGACTTCAAGTGTTCATATCTCACCTAAGGTTTTGCATGAGAGTACAAGGAATTTGGATATGTTGTTAATAGGGTCCCTAAACACTAATTTTGTGAACTTTTTTTAAGTTTGGACTTCCAAACTTTATAAACCAACCTTAAGACCAAAAACTATCTAAAACCCTTATAGAGACTAGTTTTTGAAAATGGAGTTGGAGATGCAATTTAATGGACTAGTTTTCCTAGAAAAAGGATTAGATGTTGTTAAAGACTCAGTTAGGATACTCCCCATGCCTTTTTATTGTATGGACTTGTACAGATGGGGTTAGAAATAGGATTTTTCTCATTATTTTATGTGTTGTGTAGGATACCAGAGGATTTAAGAGTTGAAACAAAATTTGTAGAGAATATTGAGACTTTTAATAAATCCTAATATTTATTTCATGCCTTGAAAAAACTTCTAAGTTCCCCATTTAGGTGATTCAACTCAGCGAATCAAATTTGACATATTGGACAAACTAGTAAAGAAGATGGAAAACTTCAAATGAGCTCATTTTTATGTGTTCTTGATGATTATAGGGACATGGAGGGTCTTGATACATTTAATTAACTCAATCACACTAATTTTCATGGGAAACTGAAGCCAATTTGGAGCCCAAGTGGGTAGGGTGCATGAAAGGATTTTTTTTAGACTCTAGATGATGATGGTTCCTTTCTAGCTATTTATAGAATACTAAGCATGAAACAAATTCATGGAGAGGCATGTATGATGTATCTAACATAAATTACAATCATAAAACCTTATCCTAATTTGTTATGGGATGTTCAAAAATATCCAATCATGAGGGTAGTTTCTTGAGCTAATTGAGGAGTTTTCTTGCTAATTTTCATGAAGTTTGTGTCTTGGATTGACACTTGTATCTCCTAAATTTTCATATTTCATTCCATGTCCTTATCACATGCACAAGTAACTCCTTGTATAATATTTACAAGTGTCCTTGTGAACCTTGGGCTTCTCTTCTCTTCTCTCTCTCTCAAATTCTATAAAGACTAGCCATTTTGGCATTATACGGATACTCAACCTGAGTATGGTGAAGCCCTACTCATTTTTATAAATTTTGATCAATAAAATTACTAAGTTTTACCTCTTCCATGACTATTCATAGTGTGATTTACTTTAATGTTGAATTACTGCATGAAGACTATAGATTCCTTTACAAGTTGCCACATTCTCTCACCTATTTGCAACTTCTTCTTACAGGGCATGTGTTGTGTTGTAAGAAATTTCAAAGTCTAAGTGGGTTAGTATATTAATTATTTATATTCAAGTATTATTATCTAGTCTTATTAACTTTTCACATTCATCCATAACCCCACAATGTAACATTGATGCAAGAAGACATAGGTTGGAGAGTGTATGTTTAATTGTCATTTGATTTCAAGTGTAATATGCATAAGGTTAGATGTCATCAATATATTTTTTGTATAACCTCCCTTAGTTAGTTTTATTTTAGTTGTCTCTCTCACTTTTCACCCCCAAAATATAGTAGTAGTTCCAATCCTAAGTGCTAAATCAAGGGAGCTAGCCCCATCTAGAGACTCATCTCATTCCTTAGGCTACCCACAAGCCTAGAGGTGATTCCATTGTGCCACCTGGATAAGGACAGATTTGCATCTCCTCAAAGGGTGAAAATCCAAGTGACAAATTTTTTTGGCATTCCTTTTGAGAATATTTGTCCAAGAAGTTAAGAGATTTTTGGTGGTCTCTCAACAATCAGCCCTTGGAGGCATCTACTCAAACATCAATGGTGACTCTGAAGCTATATCAATTGGTCAAGCAGCCTAGGTGATCCTTTTAAGATTTTTGGTAACATTTTATTTTGTGTTATTATTTCCTTATGAAGTTTCATGGCTGACCTTGGTGTTAAGTACAATGTCACACAAGTTGGTAAGACCTTCCAAGCTTATGGCATTCCCTATCAATATGAGCAAGTTCTTAACCAACCCTATCACAAAGATTATCAGCCCAAATATGGTTATTTTCATTCTCAATATTATCATATCCATCCCATACATGATTCTTACTAGTCATATAGCTAGCCTTATCCATATCTTGCTCCTAATCAACCTAGCTACTCCTTAAGCCAACCCATTTCCACCTTTAAGAAGACACTCTTGGACTATGAGATATATATGTTAGAGCCTAATACTCTTAGGACATGTGGTTAAAATATACCTAATAATTCCATCCATAAAGTTATAAATTCATTAGAATTAGTCAAGAGGGAGTGGGAACCAATTGAGAGAGCCAATTGGCAAAGGCTCACAATTGAGATGCTAGATGTGAATGGTTTAGTCTTTTCCTTAGAGGATAAGCTAGAATTTCATGAAAGGTAACCTCACCAAACCTATCAACCTTCTTTTCCACTTCTACAAAGTTGATATCAGTCCTACATGGTTCCCACTCATGAACCCAATCAACCTTATCAAGGCCATCCTTTTCCAAATCAAGTGGAGGAAAGAGTTGAGAAGAATAACCTTGTGTTTAAAGAAAAAATTGATATGAAATTTGAGTTAGAGAATATTCATATGCAACTGTCCATGTTGGGAATAAAAGAATTTGATTTGAAAATCTCATCGCCCTCTTACATTGTATCCCCACCACCTCAAAAAGAACCTCTAATCCTAATATCCCAATTTGGAATAAGATATTGGACTCATGGGGAAAGAAAGAGGAGAAAAGATTTGAAAAAGAATGTGAAATTTAAGATAAGCTTTATCTTATACAAACACCTCCCACCCTTCCTCAAGATGAAAACTAAAATCCTAAGATCCTAAGTTGGAGCTAAATAGTAGATTCATGGGGAAAGAAAGAAGATAGAAGCATTTTCAAAGAGTGTGAAGTGGGGAATAGAGTTGATCCTTTGTAAGTCCTTCCCAGCCTTCCTAAAAAATCTTCTTGTATTTCATGGCACCCCTCATGTACAACTTAGCCTCATGATGATTCTTATGAGCTTTGAGAAAGAATTTTCCAAGAGGATCTAGTAAATAAAATTGAAGAGTTAAAGTCAAAGATGAAGTTGCTAAGTCAAGATGTGATGGAAGGTTTAGACATACAAGAATATTATATGACTAAACACACCCCATTTCACCTCTTTCAAGAGAGTTCCCAAATTAAGTCAAATGTAAATGAAGTAGATGTCAAGTGGAAGGAAAAAAGTAAAGTTGTCTCATCCCAAGATCTACCTTCCCTTCCTTAAGATATCTTAAAATAATCTCTTACTTTTCATTCTTATCTTGATTTTGAACTCTATGTTTCACCTTCAACAACTAGTTTTTTTGTCCCCATTCCATCACCCTTTGCCTTGATGGACATGTGGTGTGGGAACTATTGACCAAACTTGAATTTTGGTCAAATTTATGCACCCCTAGGATTTTTATTTTTTTTTTTAATTTTAAACATTTTAATACGTCCTAATATGTTTTAATAGGAAGTATAATTGCTACATGATGTCATTCAAGGTCACATTAGCTTTAGTCTTACTTACATTAGTCAATTAGGAGTCATTTTATGTTCTTTTGGGCGTCATTAATGTAAATGAAACATTACCCAAGGTGCCTAAGTGTCATATTTCCATTTAAAACGTCCAATAAGTCAGTTTAGGTGTTAGGGATGTTAGCTACCTCTGAATTTTGTAGGTTATTTAGCTAAATTATAGAAATCAACTAAAAAAGAGGGAAAATGACACTTGTACAAATTTTTGGGAAGTGTACCACATGGACATGATCATGGTGGGTTTCTTAATATTTATAACATTCATATCTATGCTTTTTTAAAAATAAATATTCATATTTAAGCCAAAATTGTTCTACATATTTCTTGCTCTTTTTAGCAGACTAGAGTGACCCTCAAGGTTTTGTTTAGTCTGGAAGCATAGGTAGTTTCAAGACAAATGATTTTGGGATATGATAATAAAATTTTATACCTTATTTTTAATATATAAATTTTGAATATTAGTCAAATGTGCTATATTAACAATCGCTAACAAGTTGACTATGCATATTTGATAGTTGTTTGGTGAACCCTAATAATTTTTCTCTTTTTTTTCCAAATCTATACGAACTAATTGGTGATGTTTGACCCATAGGATGTATAATTTTATCACATTTTATCCACACTTGGATTGAGTTTTAATAGTGTTTGGACATTTTTTTTAGTGGATTTTGCAAAGAGATACCACCAGGTGTAGTTCTAGCTGAGTGTCTCTTGATTATTGAGTTTTTCCCTTATAGAGATTTCATACAATTAGGAAAGAGTATCCCATAAGTCCATAGGTCATATAAATAACTCATCTCATGTTTTTATCTCATCATGGCATTCTATGAGTATCTTGCAAGCTTGTCTTGCTTTATTTGCCAACTTCCTGTCTAGTTGCAGTTGAGTTCCATGCATAATCTTGTTCATTCTATGTATGAAGTGGTAATGGAGGTTTTTTGAATTTTCAAATGCTTGAATAGTTTATTAATGTATTTTTTCATATTTTTGAGAGTGAAAAGTTTAATTGCATGCTCATATACCATGCCAAACAACCACTTAATGCATCTATATACTCTTTCTCACATATGTGCAAGTGTTTCCATATTGTAAAAGGTGTTCTGAATATGGTTCCAAGTTTCAAATGATGGAGACCACATGATTTAAGATTTATTATGGAATTTTTGTATTTTTGAGCTATTTCACCACCATGTTTACCTAATTCTACACTCTGCCCATACATTTTGCCCAAAACATGCAATTTAGGCTCCTTGATGACATCATCCTAAGGTGAATGACATGGTAATGAGGTCAATAATTTGAGGGATGAATGATGAAAATATGTTTTAAAGATTATAATAAGGATTTTGAGTTTATTATTGTTCTTTATTTCACACCTTCCTAAGCAAACTAACTGCTCAGTCATATGCTCACCTATAGGGGGCTAAGATGTGCAATAGAGTGCCAAAGCATGTAATACGACCCTATTTAGAGCCCTTTAATATTTAAGATACCATGAAAATCTTGTGTAAGGTGTTAGAATCACAAACAAGTTATGAGAATTTTTCCTAAAGTCATGATTGAGTATTTTGGGAATCGGTCCCTAAAAGTAGCAAATAGAGGCCAAAGAGCTTTTTCAAGATGGCATATAACATGGTTGAGGTAACTATTGGAGCAAATAAGTTGATAAGCCTTGTATCCATTAGTAGGTATAAGGATTATGCCAAGACTGGACTTAGAAAAATTGGTGGGGAGTGGTTATTTGAGGTCCTAAAAGTGCCTATAAACATACTAAATTTAGGCAATAATGTCTACAAGGCAAAAGCCCAGATAAACCACTCAACCAAAGTTGTAAGCCTATAATGCCATCATGGTAATGTGCTTAAAAATATATTTAGAGATTTTTTCAATGAAAGAGATCATCAAGAATAATAAATTAGTGTTTTTTTTCCTTTTATACATTTTCCATTTCGTACACTATAGGAATAAGGACCTACAGTAGTTAGACAAGAGGTGTCTCAGTCTAAATAAAAAGAACAAACTCAAGGAGTCCAAGAGCATATATGGTTAGTAAAAAATATTATAGGATGTTAAATAGGTCCTATTAATCCAAAGTATGTTTTTAACATCATAATCAAATGATAAATCCCCTGCATACACCTACAGGTGGTGTTGTAGGCGGATTACTCAAGTTAGAAAGTGTTTTGAAAGTTGACAAAATATGATGTTTTGGAAGGATCCTAAATAAGTGGTTTTGTTTATATAGGTATAATTTGACTCCTATATGAACTTAATTTACCTTCTTACATCATAAACAAGTTTAAAGGAACCCTAATGCACCTATAACAAAAGTCAATAGGGTATGTAAACAGTGATCTCAACTTGAGGCCTAATTAGTGTTTCAAAACCTTCAAGGGTGAGCCACTAATATAAGTATTAAATTATGTTATTTTTATGATTCATAAATATTTTACAAGAATCATTATCAATCCTTATAGATAATATACACCTACAAGAATAAGGTCTCAGTCCACCTATAGGCCTTAGGACAAGACTTAGGTCAAATAGGTAAGATGATTCAGATGGTAGGCTGGCCTTGAGTTTTGATGGATTTTAATGAAAATTAAAGGTGTCTAAAATTATGATAAAATGTTTTTTAACTCCAATATTTCAAATATGACCTTTGGACAACATGGATAAAGCCAAAATAACCTACAGGTAGGGGGTCTCAGTTAACTTATAGGCAGGAGCCCAGTTTGGGATAAAGTGCATTGATATAGTAAATGTGAGCTCAAACTTAGTTAAAAATTAAATGACACCATAATGAGAATTTTATTTATGTCATAAAATCCTTTCAAGGGAAATACAAGTCTACACATGGTCCTAAGATCCCTGTATGCATCTACAATAGGGTCTAGGCAAACAAGGAATAAAATGGAACATGGGTTGTCTAGGGGTGAAAAAGAGGTTTAAATGAACAATACATAATTCATTATGATCCAATTGAATGATTTATATAATTAAATATTCATAAAAAATGTTCAATCACTTTTATTTTCTTGGATAAACCTATTTGTCTATACAAGTGAATAGGAGGCACCCTTGCCAAATGAACAAACATTAAGAATCATGTAGGAAAAGGGTTTTGAATGGATTGAAAATATCCATAATAATTAATTTGGCATGAAAAAAAATTTTATATAGCCTATAAGTGTATCATTGGGTTGTATAGGTCATCCACAAGTGTATTTGAACAAAATTGCAAGAAAATAGGGTGTTAACCCTTTTTTAAACAAATTGAGTTGGTTAGGTACCTAAATGAGGGAGTCTGGCCTTAACCTTTGGTACATAGCCTCATTATGACGTTATAAAATTCCAAAAAAAAAATTTCATGGGGGTGAGGGATATATCTCTCTATTTTGTCTCAGAGATCAACCACTCATGAAAATTAGAACTTTATAAAAGTAGGTAAAGGGTGCCAAAATGAGTAAAGGACTTAATATGAGACCTTAAGATATTCAAGGAACATTATGGGATGAGTATGGAGGATTGATAGATTATAAGGAACACTAATAGAATATGTAACCCTACAAGATGGCCTAATTATCCATGCATATAGTATAATCAGGCAGGTTTCCACTAGGCGTCATTGGTAAAAGAGATGAAATGAGTGTTATATGGATATTTGATAGATTTTTTAGTATGAATTAGGCCTTAAGGAGACTTAAAGCCATTGGTATATACCTTCTTTTATAGTCCTTGATAAGCTATCGAGATGATTGGGGAATATTTTTTGAAGTTAATTTATACATGTATGAGATTTTTTTGTGATAAGAAATTTCTAGGAAGATTGTTTTTAGCTTGGAGATAGCTCTAGCATGCAAAAAAGTGGAGAAACAAGATCAATAGGTAAATTTGGAAATATTATATCTTTACTAAGGATCTACATGGGAATAAAAGGTTTTAGTGGGAGTTATATAAGGTTTTTTTTAAAAAAAAATTGGAATTATTTGGAATCTTGAACATGCCATCTATATGAACAATTATTAAGAACAAAAATAGTCTAAAACCCTTAGAGGAATTTTATGGAGAAAAAAATCATGGAAAGACATTAAAATGGAATATTTTTTCAAGTAAACCTATTGGATCATGGATAATACTCACTCAAGATCCCACCTATGCAAATAAGATATACAAAACTATACGGACATGTAAAATAGTGTTTTTCTCACCATTATCTATGTTTTGTAGGTTCTTGGAGGTTTTATAAGATTAAATAAAGTTTTGAGTGAGGATAAATACTATTATAACTCCCTATGGTCATTTTATACTATAAAAAAATTTATAAATGTCCTAAATAGAGCTATCCTTACAGCTAGTCAAAATTGGCATAGTGAGCACAAGAGTGAAAAGTGTAGAAAACTTAAATGTATTTATTTTAAGGTAAATATAAGTAATATAAGGCCATAAATAATATTTATATATGTAATTAACTCCATACCATTTATTTTCATTTTAAACAAAATATGTTTTTAGTCCAAGTGTGAGGGGTGACTGAAACAAGGAGTTTTAAGACTACAGACAATGATTACTTCATTCTAAGAGTTTCTAAAAGATTAATAATGAAACCAATGCCTATAATTTCATACCTAATACATTAAATCTTATAAAAATGATCATACATGTCACTTTATAGTTATGGGACATTCAAATAGGTGTAAATAATGAAGGCAATTTTATGTGCCAAAATAGGGATTTTATACCACTTTTCACAATTTTCATGACTTGTATGGACAATTGAACTTCATGATATTTAATAAATAATTTAATACCTATTATATATTAATTTTAAACTTATTTATCCAAGTTTTCACATGTCCAAGTGACATTTTCACTTCCTTTGCTTTGTCTCTCTCTCAAAAGCTATAAATATGGACTCTTTTGCCTCTTTTTGGTAGCCTCTATTGGTTGATGGTGAAACCTTGGATGATTATGTAATTGAAGGAATATTTAATAAATAAACAGGTTTTTTTTCCTACTTAAATTCTAATAAATTGAGTGTTAGTGTAATCTTGGTTGTCTTGTCTAGTAGAAGATCTTCTTTTCTAGCATGTCATCCTTGATTATCTACCAAATATACAGAAAGGGTATTGTTTCAGGTCTTTATTAGTATTATTTTATAAGTTTATATGTGTCTTATAATTTTTTTTATTATTTTAATCCCTCATTTAATCATCCTTTACCCTCTTAAGTATTAAATACCTCCTTGAATCTAACATATGAAACATTGATGTGATAATACATTTTGAGTTGTGAGTTTTGTGTGAGAGAGACTTTGTTTATATTTAAGTATTATATATTAAATAAAATATTAGGATATTAAATAATTTTTGCATCACAAGTTGATAGGTAAGGAAGTGCTTCAAATAGTGCATCAAGGGAACTATCCCTTCTAGATATTCATCTCTCAACATTGTCATGCACAACAAGAGGGATGTTTCCATTATGCCACTTGGATGAGGATATATAGGCATATCATTAGGGGTGAAAATACAAGTGTCAATAGTTTTTGGCACACTCGGTGGGACCTTAAGTCTTAGAATATTGTCAACGATTGGTGTTGGTCATGACATAGTTACAACTACAAGAGCATCTACATTCAGTACATGGAAACTCCACTAAAGTTTTCAAATATTTGGTTTCTTATCAGTTTCTAATTTCCATGCCAAAAGTGACCACTAGGTATACTATTAAATGTATACCTTTTGAGTTTGTGTAATTACTTCCATATTCTACCAAAAGGTTCAGGTTTGTGAATACCCATTCTTATTCAAGAGAGTTGGTGTTTAAGAAGTCTAAGTTCTTGTTTATTTCAATCCCTAATACTCATAAGTCACATTCCAATATGGATAGAAACCAACCTTTTGTATCCTTCATTTGATCATCTCCTTTGAATCTTGCCCAATATGACCAAATTCTAGGAGCAACCCTCAAGAGTGTTCCATATTTTAGTGGAGAGGGTCCTATTAATACCATTAAACATATTATAAACATATAAAACTTATATAATATCTATAATATCAATCAATATAATGTAGATATTAGGTTTTTTACATTGTCCTTTAAAGGAAATTTTTTGGATTGGTATAGGACTCTACCTAAAATTTCTATTGGTTCATGGGATAAACTAGGAGATCTATTGACTAGGAGGTTTGGAGAGAAGAGTGATCATCTATATCTAGTTGAGAAATTGACCACTATAAAGAGGGTACCACAAGATTTTATGCAATATTTTAACACTATATTTCAAAAAACATGGGATAGAATCCCAACTCTAGTGAGACCTACTCCAAACTATGCCTTCTTGTACTATCTAAAAGCATTGAATAATGATGTATCCATGATGATCCAATCCATGGTGGGAATACACTCCCCATTTACTATGAGATAGCCATGAATGATGAGAATTTTCATGTTCAAGTAGGGAAGATTGTTCCTAGGCCACTAATGTGAATTTATCCTAATTTGCAACCTCTTAGTCAAGTCACATTACCTACCTTGGCTCCTTTGCCTTGCCATGAAAAGCTTACCATTGTCCTAAATAATGAGATCCATGAAGTCAATATTTTACTCGAAAGTGTTACCAATGAATTGTTTTCTCTTAAAAGGAAATAAACTCAAATTTATATACCATACCAATCTTACAATCAGTTTGGATAAACCAATAGACCTCCTTTCCAAGGTGATGTTTAAGGACAAGGTCAAATCACCCAAGCTAGGACTTATCAAAGATAAAATAATAACACTCCCTTATCCTCTAAATCTCTTATACCCACCCAAAATAACTTGGTTTAATAACAACATTACTATCCATCTTTTGAGAAAAATCAAGAACAAGTTGCTTATGAAAATGAAATGCAAAATCAAGCCATGGTAATGCAAGGCAATCAAGTTTCCCAAATCCCAAGTTTTGAGGGACAAATGAAAATTTTAATGGAAAATTTTCAACCACAATCTTATTCTACCCTTATAAATCATTTGGAGGGAGATTTTTGTGCTATTAATCACTTGGGGAATTCAAACAATATGAATATTAGTGTTGTCTCTAACACTAGGTCTAAGAAAAGGGCTGTTGTAGAGCAACAAGGAGTAACTGAAGGACCTCTTTTGGTCCCCACATCATCTACAATGGTTAGTGTGTCAAATTAATCTTCTAAAGTACAATATTTTTATAATTTTTATAATGTAAAGATAGATCATATTCACTCACCTTCACAAGATAAATTACAAGGAGTTAGTATTTCTAGGGAGCCCCCAAAGGTGAGAAACTCTTCAATTAATGTTGTGGACCAGATGAATAAGATAAACATGAACATATCATTGTGGGATTATTTTACAATATTAGGATAGAAAGATATGCTCCAAAAATAATTGCAAGGATTAGGTAAGCAAGTTGGATTATCTAGGAATGAAAATGTTATCCTAGTTAATGGAACTCAACCTATAGATGGTCAAGTGAAGAAGAAATAAAATAATCCTCACTTTTACTTATCCCTAATCATTGGTGATTTCTTAGTCCATAATTTCACTATAGATAGTGGGGCTAGTAATTTAGTTATTCACAAGTGTATAATAGATAAACTAAGCCTTAAATATGAGACAATGACCAAGGGAGTCTTACAATTGGATGGATAACCAGACAAGACTTTGGGGGTAGTTAAATATTTAAATTTGATCCTACATGATTTTCCCACCTTTTTTATTCCTCATGATGTGGTTGTGGAAAATTTAGCTCCATACTTTGGCCTTTGCTTGTCAAGAGAGTTTACAACTAAGATAGGTGGATACTTGGCAGCCAATTGGTCCTACATGGTGTTTAAGACAAAGTATGGTATTAAGGTGAGGATTGAATCATAACCTATCCATCATAATCACTTGGATCCTTACATACCTAAAGTGGAAAATGTCAACTATTCTATTACTAATGAGGAAGAGCTTCACATAGACCAATCTCTAACATCTTCTCTTGAAGGGGTTTCTAATTTATACTTAGATGAATGGGGAGATGAACATTATGAACATGATCCTTAAAAATTCATGGAGGAAGCTAGTATTTGGTTATATTGTATGCATAAAGAGGACTCCTTCATTCAAAATTTAATGAAACCAGGTGAAGATATAAATGGTTTATGGAAGCTTTTCTTTTATGGGTCAAGAAGCAAGTTTGGGGTAGGTGGTGGAGCAATGTTGGTTTCTGATTCTAAAGAAAGGTACTATTAAAATTTTATATTTAAATTATCATATAATTTCAATGTGTAAAAATATGAAACACTCATTCATGGCCTTGAGTGGGAAAGGAAAAAAGGTTTCAAAGAATTGCAAGTGTTTGGTGATTGTGAGTTAGTTGTGAATCAAGTGAGAGGGTAGAATTTGACCAAGAACTCTTTGCTTAAGTCCTATAAGCATAGAGTGTGGGATCTTGTATAATATTTCCAATATTTAAACATCAAATATATTCTAAGAAAGGATAAAAATCATGATGATAGGTTAGTATTAATTGGAGCTCAGTTTGATTTTCCAAAAGGGATAAAAGAGGATAAGAATCATCCTCATCTAAAGGTGATTGTAAGGCCCTCCATACCAGATAATGCCACTAATTGGAAAGTGTTTGATAGTGATCAACAAATAGAAATTTTTCTACAAGAAGAGGCTGATTTTTTCCCAAGAATCAATCCAAACTACAACAACAATATGGAGGGAAAATTATGTAATTGAAATCTAACAAGATTCCTAAAGGCCTAGTTACGCTTGAGAGCATATTTAATGAGAATGAATAGCTAAAGAAAGAGAAGATAAGCATGTATACCAAGAAATAGAACTATGGTAAGGTATAAATATTTAAGGATAAGTTACTTGCACTTGGAAAAGTATGTACTAGTCAAGAGAAGGATGCTTTTATTGAGTTATGCAAGGAGTTTTATGATGTCTTCGCATGGGATTATAGTGATTTGAAGGGTTTTGATCCAAGACTGGATCAACACACAATAGAGATAGATGAGAGTGCCAAACATATTAAAAAAACAAAGGCCAATAAATTTTAAGGTTGAACCCCTCATGAAGAAAGATCTCACTAAGTTGAGTGAGTCTAGAATCATGTTTCCTATCAAGCATTCATCTTGGTTGGCCAACTTAGTCCCTATTAGAAAGAAGAATGAGTAAATCAGGTTGTGTGTTGATTTTATGTACTTTAATAGAGTCTCCTTAAGATATCATTATACCCTTCCTTATATGGAAAAAATTTTATAAGTTGTGGTAGGTAGTGAGAGGTTTTCTCTCCTTGATGGGTATTCTAGATACAATTAGATTTTAGTGAAGGAGAGTGACCAATATAAGATATCCTTCACTACTAAATAGGGTACATATTCCTATAGTAATATGCATTTTATATTGTCTAATGATAGATCTAAATTTCAATTTACAATGGATATGGATTTTCAAGGACTAATAAATGACATTGTGTTGGTGTATCTTGATGATGTAATAGTTTTCTCTAAGGATGCAAAGGACCACTTGACTCACCTAAGGTAGATTTTTTAGAGGTGTAGAGAGTTTTTAATCTCTTTAAACCTATATAAATTTGTGTTTATTGTCCATGAAGGAAATCTCTTAGGACACATTATCTCTAAAAAGGGATTATCCATAGATCCTGAAAGGGTGAGTGCCATCTTGGCATTGTCTTTGCTCAAACACAACAAAGGTTTGAAAAATTTCTTTAGAAAAATCAATTTCATAAATATATTCATCCTTAATTTTTCTAATATTGTCAATCCTCTAACCTCCATGTTGAGAAACGATGAAAAATTCACTTGGACTAGAAGGAGGAAGGAAAGTTTTGAAGAGATCAAACAAGCCATTGCTCAAGCTCCTACTCTTACAAGTCTTAATTTTTCCAAGGATTAAATTTATATACCTTTAGAACTAAAGAGGTAATATTTACCATGCTTACTCAATCAAATGATGAAAATTTGGATAATATTATTTCCTTCTTTAATCAAGGTTTAGAAGGCTATGAGGTAAGATACACTTATGTTTAGAAGCAAGTACTTTCAGTTATTAGGAGCCTAAAGAAATTTTGGAATATGTTATCTAATAAAAAGATTCACATATTTTTACCTCATCCTAGTGTCAAATAATTTCTCTTGATGAGGGATTTGAATGAGAAGATGGCTTGTTGGATCATAAAAGTGATGGAATATGATGTGGAAATCAAGACAACCAAGCTAGTGAAAGGAAGAGGGTTATGTGAGCATCTTGATTTAGACTTAAAGGAGAAAAATGAGGTTTTTTATTAATTCATGATGATCCTATGACAACTAAACCTTCACACATGAGGATTTGGACATAAGATATGATTCATTTTCTTCAAACCAATGAGTGTCCACAAGGTCTTGATAGAGCTAGAAGAAGGTATTTTAGATTACAATCCATTCCTTATGTAATTGTTGATGGAGTGATATTTAGGAAATATTTTTTAAGTGTGTTATTGAGGTGTATTTACTCAAATGAGATTGACAAATTGATATTTTAGTTTCGTGATGGACCAACCAGTGGTCACTTTACTCTAAGAACCACAACTGCTAATATTATGAGGGATGGATACTTTTGGCCTAACTTGTTCAAGGACACCCATGATTAGGTAATAAAATGTCAAAAGTGTGATATTTTTGATGGAAAATAAAATCTTTCTACCTTGCATATTCATCCAAACCAAGTTGAGTAACCCTTCATGCAATGGGGTTTGGATTTCTTAGGCGTAATAAATCCACCTTCTACTGATGGTCACAAGTGGGTACTGACTGCTATAGATTAATTTAAAAGATGGGTGGAGGATATAGATCTCAAGGAGGTAATTGAAAACTCAATTATATACTTCTATAAAGGTTTAGGTCTCCTTCAATAATAATTTTGGATAATGCATTAGATTTTCTTGGAACAAGGACAAGTGAATGGGCTTTTAATCATGGCATCTATCTTAGCACCTCCTCAAAATATTATCCCCAAGGGAATGAAATAGCTAAGTCTAAAAACAAGAATCTAATTAGGATCATAAAGAGGACAATGGAGGAGAACCAAAGGACCTGACATTCCAAGTTTAATATATCCCTTTGGGATGATAGGATTACCCCAAAGAGAGAAATTGGAAACTCACCATACACATGTGTTTATGGGAGAGAAGCTATACTACGTATTTCACTTGAGTTATAATCCTTAGACATCACCTATCAGCTACAATTAATGGAGAATGAAAGCATGGAATGTAGGTTATGTGAGTTGATGGAGCTTGAGGAGATAAGAGATCAAGCCATGATAATTATGAGATCTCACCAAGAACAAACCAATAGATACTTTGACAATAAATCCATGCCAAGTTGTTTTAAAGAGGGAGACATTATTCTAAAGTGGGATGAAGATAGGGCCAGACTTGAAAGACAAACAAATTTTGATGCTTTATGGAGTGGCCCATATGTTATCACATAATGAAAGAAATATAATGATTTCAAACTCTCAAAGTTAGATGGAGAGAAGCTTCATATCCCAATCAATGGGATATATCTCAAACATTGCTACTAAGGTTATCCTCTCTCCTTGTACATAATTTCTTGCTTTCTTTTTATTCCCTAAGTGTTTATGCATGTGTGAGTTTTATCTTGTGTCTTGCTTTATCTTACTTTGCTTTCCTTGCTATTTGTATTTAATAATCCATTGACTTCATTGGCCCTTGGTAGGATAAGCTATTGGCCCTTAGTATAGTAGGCATACTACCCCTATGAGTCACCATTTTGTTAAGAAAATTTGACTTTTGGTAAAATTTGGGCACCCTTAGGAATTTTATTTTATTTTAAACATTTGACTGGGTCATAATATGTTTTCATAGGAAGTATACTTATTACATAATGTCATTTAGTTTAGTCTTAGTTACATTATTCAATTTCTCCATTAGGAGTCATTTTATGTGCTTTTAGGGGTCATTGATTCAAATAGCACATTTACTAAGGTGACTAAGTCATTGATTCAAATAGCACATTTACTAAGGTGACTAAGTGTCATATTTTCATTGAAAACGTCCAATAAGTCATTTTAGGTGTCAAGGATGTCAGTTAACTCTAAATTTTGTAAGTTGTTCAATTGAAATTATAAAAATCAACTAAAAAGAGGAAAAATGGCACTTGTATATATTTTTAGAAATTATGTCATGTGAGGATGATCATGGCGGGCATACTCATATTTATAAAATTCATATCCCTATTTTTTTTAAAAAAATAAACATTCATATTGAATCCAAAACTGTTCTACATATTTTTAGCTCTTCTTAGCAGATTGGAGTGACGTTTAGGTTTTACTCAGTGTGGGAAGCACAAGAAGTTTCAAGACAAATAATTTTGGGAGATGATATTACACTTGGATACCTTAATTTTAATATATGTATCTTGAATATTGGTAAACTATGTTGTATGAAAATTTCTAACAACCTGATTGTGTAGATTTGATAGCTTTTTGGTGAACCCTAACGGTTTTTCTCCTTTTTTGCCAAATCCATATGAACCAATTAGTGATATTTGACCTATAGGATGCTTAATTTATTATAACATTTTCTTATTTATTGGTTTGATGTTTCATAGTGTTTGGACATGTGGTTTATTACATTTTGAAAAGAGGTATCACCAAGTGTAGTTCTAGCTGAGATGTCTTTTACATGCTAAGTTTTTCCCTTGTAGAGATTTCATATTACTAGAAAATAATGTCCAAAAGTCCTTGGGTAATATAATTACATCCTCTCATGTTTTTATCTCATGATTACATTATATGAGTAGCTTTCAAGCTTGTCTTTCTCTATTTGCCAACTTCATGTCTAGTTTTAGTTGAATTCTATGCATAAGCTTGTTTATTCTATGTATGAAGAGGTAATGGAGGTGTTTTGGATTTTCCAAGGCTTTAAAAATTGAATGAGGTCCTTTTTATTTTTTTGGATAGTGCAAATTTTGATTACATTCTCATATAACATGCCAAATAGTCACTTGGTGCATCTATCTACTCTTTCTCACATATGTGCAAGTGTTTCCATGTTGTAAAAGGTGTTTTGAAGATGGTTCCAAGTTTCAAAGGATGGATACCACATGATTTAATATTTATTATGGAATTTGGGTGGTTTTGAGCTAGTTCACCACCATGTTTACCATAATTATATGCTTTGCCCATATATTGTACCCAAAACATGCACTTATAGGCTCCTTAATGATGTCATCCTAAGGTGAATGACATGGTAATGAGGTCAATAATTTGAGGGATGCGGGATGAAAATATGTTTTGAAGATTATAATAAGGCTTTTGAGTCCATTCTTATTCTCTATTTCATGCCTTCCTAAGTAAATTGCCTACTTAGTCTGTTGCTCACCTATAAGGGGCTTAAATAGGGGGTTAAGATGTGAAATGGAGAGCCAAAGAATATCATGAGACCCTATTTAGAGCCCTTTAATATTGAAGAGACCATTAAAAACTAATGTGAGGTGATAGAATGACAAACATGTTATGAGAAGTCTTCTTAAAGTGACGATTGAGTACTTTGGGAATCAGTCCCTAAAAGTAGTAAATAGAGGCCCAAGAGATTTTTAAAGATGGAATAAAACATGCTTTAGGTAACTATTGGATAAAATAAGTTGTTAATACTTTTATCCCTTGGTAGGGAGAAGGACTATGCCAATAATGGGCTTAGGCAAATTGGTGGGGAGTGGTTGTTTGAGGTCCTAAAAGTGCCTATAAACACACTAAATTTAGGCAATAATGTATATAGGCTAAGAGCCTAGATGGACCACTCAATAAAATTTGAATACCTACTATTCCATCATGGTAAGGTTCTTACAAATATCTTGAGATATTTTTTGGATGCAAGAGATCATCAAGAAGAGGATATTAGTGTTATTTTTTCCTTCTATACATTTTCCATTCTATACATTGTAGGAATAAAGACCTACAACAATCAGATAAGAGGTGTCTCAACCCAAAAAAAAGAACAAACTCAATAAGGAGTCCAAGAGAATATATTTTTATTACAACATATGATATTTTTTTAAATAGTTCAAATGACAAAGCCCCTGTATACACCTACAGGTGGGGTTGTAGGCACCTATAGGAAGATTACTCAAGCTGGAAAGTGTTTTGAAAGTTGACACAAGATGATGTTTTGGAAGGCTCCTAAGGAAGTGGAATTGTTTAGATAGGTATATTGTGACTTATATATGAAATTATTGGACCTTATCACATCATAAAAAACTTTCATGGAACCATAATGAACCTATAGTAGAAGTTAATAGGGTATGTAAACAATGATCTCAACTTGAGGCCTAATTAGTGTTTCAAAACCTTCAAGGGTGAGCCTCTAATATTAATATGAAATTAGGTGGTTTTTATTCTTCATACATATTTTTTAATCATAATTATAAAGTATTATAGATAATATACACCTAAAATAATAAGGTCTCAATCCACCTATAGACCTTAAGACAAAACTCAAGTTAGATAGGTAAGATGTGCAGACAATAGGTTGGCCTTGATTTTTGATATATTTTCATGAAAATTCAAGGTTTATAAAAGTATGATAAAATGTATTTTTTCCAAAATATTTAAAATATGATCTTTTTACACAATGAATAAAGCCAAAATAACCTACAGGCAGGGGGTCTTAGTTAACCTACAGGAATGAGCCTAGTTTGGGATAAAGTGCATTGGTATAGTAAATAAGATCTCAACATTAGTGAAACCATGAATTACACCTTCAAAATAATTATAGTGATGTTCTCAAACAATTTCAATGATAATAAAAGTCTACACAGGGTCCTAAGATCCCTGTATGCACCTATAACAGGGTTTAGGCAAACAAGGACTAAAATGGAACATGGGCTGTCTAGGGGTGAAAAAGAGGTTGAAATACACAATACCTGATTCATGATGAGTCAATTTAATTCTTTATACAATTAAATAATCATAAAACATGTTCCATTTATTTTAGTTTCTTGGATAAACCCTTTAGTTTGTATAGGTGACTAGGAGGCACCCTTGCCAAATGAACAAACATGAAAAATCATGTAGGAAAGGGGTTTTAAATGGGTTAAAAAGATACATAAGTGTTAATTAGGAATGAAAAACATTTTTATATAGCCTATAAGTGTAGAATTGGTTTGGAGAGGTTATACACAAGTGGATTTGGATGAAATTGAAAGAAAATAGGGGTTTTTATCCCCTTTTTTAGACAAATTGAGTTGGTTAGGTACCTAAATGAGGGAGTTTTAACTTTAAATTTAGTAAAATACCTAATTAGTACATTGAAAATTAGAACATTGCAAAAGTAGGTAAAGGGTGCCAAGATGAGTAAAGGACTTAATATGAGGCCTTGAGATCTTCAAGGAACATTATGGGATGTGTATGGAAGATGTATATATTCTCCATGACACTCATACAAGCTCTAACCCTTCAATATGGATTAATTTTCCATGCATATAGTCTAATCAAGTAGGTTTCCACTAGGCCTCATTGGCAACAAAGATGAAAGGAGTGTTTTAGGGGTTGTGTGATAGATTTTTGAGTATGAATGAGGTGTTAAAATACATAATAAATCATCCTAAACATGTTACAATAGTATAAGTGGTCCAAATTAGTAGGGGGTATGCCAAGCCCATTAGGCCTTGAGGAGACTTAAAGCCAATTGGGGATCTACCTTCTTTTCTAGTCATTGATAAGCTATGAAAATTATTGGGGCATGTTTTTTGAGTGAATTAAGACATGTATGAGATATTTTTGTGCCAAAAAACTTGTAGAAATATATTTTTTTATCCTAGAGATAGCTCTAGCATGTAGGAAAGTGGAGAAACAAGATCAATGGGTCAATTTCTAAAGATCATATCTTTTCTAAGGCTCTACATGGGGAAAAAAGGGTTTAGGGGGAGTTATATAAGGTCCCTATTAAAAAATTTGTGGTATCACTTGGAAACTTGAATGTACCATCTATATGAATAGTTATTAAGAACAAAAATAGTCTAAAACCTTATTAAAACCTTAGAGGAACCTGATGGAGAAAAAAATCATGGAGAGCCATTAAAATGGAATAGTTTGGAAAAGAAACATATTGGATCATGGATAAGACTCACTTAGGCTCCCACCCATGAAAATAATATGTACGAAACTATACAAATAACATGCAAAATAATTATTTTCTCACTATTTTTTATGTTTTTTAGGTTCTAAGAGGCTTGAGAAGATGAAATAAAGTTTTTATGGAGGATAAATACCTATTTTAACTACCTATGGTAATTTAATAATTTAAAAAAACTTCTCAATGTCCTAACTAGAGCTCTCCTTTCAGCTAGTCAAAACTGACATAGTGAGCGCAAGAGTGAAAAGTGTAGAAAAATCAAATGGATGTATTTTTAAGGTAAATTTAATAAATATAAGGATATATATAATATTTTTAGGTTTCATTAACTCCCTAACATGAATTTTAATGAGAAAATAAAGACTTTTTGAGGCAAAATGTGAGGGGTGACTTAAACAAGGAGTTTTAAAACTGCAAACAATGATTGCTTCATTCTAAGAGTTTCAAAAAGAGTAAGAATGAAAAAAATGCATGGAGTTTCATGAATAAATACATTTAATCTTATAAAAATCATAATAACTATACCTCAATAGTTATGGGACATTAAAATAGGTGTAAATAATGAAGGTAATTTTCTATGCCAAAACAGGGAGTTTTATGCCACTTTTCACAATTTTCATGACTTGTATGGACAATTGGAATTATTTATGTTGTATGGATAATTTAATATATCTTATAACTTAATTTTTAAATTATTTATTTAATTTTACACATTTACAAGTTACCTTTGGACTTCTTTTTCTTGGCCTCTCTCTCAAAAGCTATACGTATATACTCTTTTACCTCTTTTTGGCAGCCTCCATTGGTTGATGGTGAAACCCTAACCAATTTTATGATTGAAGGAATATTGAAGAAACAATTTTTTTTTCCTACTTACATGTTGTGAAATTTATGGATAGTGTAATCTTGTTGGTCTTGTCTAGTAGAAGATCTTCTTTTCTAACATGTTATCCTTGATTATCTACCAAGTGTGCAAAAAGGGTACTATTGTAGGTCTTTATTAGTATTATTTTATAAGTTTATAGGTGTAATATAAGTGTTTTATGACTTTATTCCCTCATGGAATAATCCATTACCCTCTTAAGTATCAAATACCTCTTTGAATCTAACATATGAAACATTGATGTGGTAATGCATTTTGAGTTGTGAGTTTTGTGTGAGAGAGACTTTGTTTGTATTTAAGTAGTATATATTCAATAAAATAGGAGGATATTAAAAAATTGGTGAATAAATTTTTTTGGTTTTCTTAGTTATTTTTGTAAACCTTTTCACCCATAAGTTGATAGGTAAGGAAGTGCTTCAAAGAGTGCATCAAGAGAACTAACCCTTCTAGAGATTCATCTCTCAACATTACCACCCAAAACAAGAAGGATGTTTCCATTGTGACACTTGGATGAGGAGAGATAATAATATCCTCAAGGATGAAAATCCAAGTGTCAATAGAAACCAAAATAAGAGTATCTAGTTGAGGAAAATTTCAAACTCTTGCCTGAAGAAAATGCAACTCTTTGGCAGCCTTATTGGGCTAAGTCATCGGATTTAGAGATGCCTACTCTCAACATCACTAGAAAGGATATGGAATATATTTCATACCTTGAGAATAAAATTCATGATATAGTATTTGAGATGAAAATTTAGATCCTTCAAGGGGTCCTAAGTGATGAATAAGAGGTGAGTTCTTTTTTTGAATCTCCTTATTTGGTTGATGATGAAGAGTACTTTCCTTGTGTTGAAGAACCTATCTTGAGAGAAGAAAATGAAGAAGAAAAAATCCAATTCATGTCTAATCAAGAAGACCTCATGAATGATTATGAGGAATATATTACCATAGTACTCCCTTTAATGAACCAAAATATAATTCACAAGTTCTTATCTCCATATTTGAGGGTATGTGAATTCATGAGGCTAACTCTAATGCATTCACTCTTGAGGATTACATCCATGAGGAAGGTGGAAAAGACTTGAATAAATAACTAAAAGAATAATACTCCATGATTGATCATGAGGTTTTGTATGACCATTGCAAGATTGAAAAGGAAATGGCTCCAAATAAAGAAGAGGACAAGGATGATTAGCAGTTAAAAATAGAGCTCTTGAAAGAGATTGAAGAGATTTTCCAAGTTGAAGGCCAAGTGTATGACAAGGTGAATAAATAATGTTCCTTGGAGGATAATGACCAATATTAGGAAGAATTTTCTAGACTTCTTGATGAGCTAGAATAACTTACAGCTACGAGGAATCCCAATCTTGTTGAGAGCACTATGGAAGACAAGAAGGGATGCCTTACTGAATCACCATTAGAGGTCATAGTTGAGAGATCACATGACAAAGTTGAGGCTATTTTGATGCAATAATATTTCTTTTCCTTGGTCATTTTTTTTGGATATGCTTGGTTATCATTAAATATCATACCAATGAAGTTGTAAAACTTTGTGAAAGAGTTATAGGCATTAATGTTAGAGATCAAAAGGCTACATGCCTCATTCAATCCTCCATATCATAAAACAAGAAGAGTCTTAATATTTCCATTTGACCTATGGGGAGGTATGCTTAGTTGATATTTGTGCATAATATGTTGTTCTCTAATTCTCTTAAGTGCCTTAAGCACATGTGTGTGTGTGTGTGTGTCTTGTTGTCTATTTTCTTTGGTGTGTGTCCTTTGTTTGTGTGGTTGAGGTAGTCTTAGTGTATTGTCTTGATCAAAGTTTTGTGGTCCATAGTCAAAGGTTTTATTATTTTTATCATTCCTTAGATGAATCCTAAGCCCAATGGACTAATAAGACTACTAGTCTAGTTAGTATAGTAGGCGTACTGAAGAGAGGATTACAAAGCAAGTTAGTCAAACATTAGTCCATAAATCATAAAAAATGCATAAAGAAATAATTAACTCATCCTATATATTCCTATGGGAATTACAAAGGATAAAAAGAAACAAATGAAAGAAAGCAACATCATATTACCTTCCCAAATAGTTTCACCATACCCATGTGGCTCAAAAGTATGTTCTCCATTGATCAAACATCCTTGTATTTGTCAACAAAGGTGGAAAAATCCACCAATGTCTCAAGAACACTCCACAAAACCTAAGCTCATGATTGTAAACAAAATAAATGATCAATGTAAAGGATTATGGAAATAATTTAACATTATAACTTTGTAATATTCATGCTTAAAATTCATGTCCATGGCCTCTCTATTTATAGACTTTTGAGATTGGTCAAGATCAACCATGACCATCCATCTCAAGATTGAGACATGTGACCATGGATAATATTAATATTTGGAATTAAAATCATAAATATATTTAAGATAAACAATCATTAAAGAGGAATTGGAGGCATTAACTATGCATGGGTGACCCAAAATCTTGATATTTTATGCACTTATGGCTTGATGGATGCCACCCCATAGATGATGTCACTTGGTGATGCAGATATTCAAAATAAATTTCCAATAATAAGATATTCAAAAATAACTATGTAATTCTTACTTAAGCTATTAAATTATATTAATTAGCTTAATTAATTTTAATCAAGTTTAGTGAAATTCTTTGTAAATTGGTGCACAATTAATCAAAATGGTCAAAAAGTCATAGTACTAGATCATAATTTAATATGAGAGGAACTGGAAGGTGATGTTAGATGTGTTGGATATGTATTCCCATTTAGGATGTTGTTAATGCCAAATAACAAAGGTACATGATGTGTACTAATGAATTAGAAGAAAAGAGTGATCCAGAGCACTAAATGGAAAATTTGTCATTTTGACTCAAAATGATATGATCAAAGTTAGCTAGCCCATAAAATGCATTACCCTATTTAGGGATACTTTGGCCTAAACTGGCACTTGTAAGTGACAAGTTCAAACCATTTAGGGCATTTTATGGAATTTGACCTAAAATATGCATTTGAGTGCAATTTGAGTAAGATTGACTATTTTAACACAAATGGTGTTAGGAATTAGATGTCTACATTTTTCCCTTGGTTGAGAAGGCATAGCGAGACATTTAGGTAAAGCAAAATATTTTCAAAGAAAAGAGTTGTCAAGAAGAAATTGGAACAAACCCATGATGTCCCCTCAAGAGGACATACTAGGATGAAAGAAAAGGAAAGGATGGACTCTCGAAAAGAGAGAGAAAGTGAGAGATTAACCCATGGAATAGATCACATCTAGACAAGCTAATGTTTGCACATGTGATTACCATCAATGATCAAAATAAAATTATCAGTATAACAGGCCCTAAAAATAAGGGGAATGGGAAAGATACAATCCATAAATGTAAGGGACACACTTTTAAATGTACCTAATTTGAGAGTACAAGTTGAATTCTTATGACATTGATCAATCTTGAGATAATTTGCACACTAAAATATAGATATCATTGGCTTTAATGTGGAGAGATTAGAATTAGAGGAAAAGAGAGAACATTCTACTTCAAGAAGGGAAGCACCACTAGAATAGGGTCTTCAAAGAGAATATAATAATAAGTACTCTAGTAGAGTAGATTTGATCATGATAAGATAGTTTTGCCCCAGTAGGGTGAATCTTGATCATTGATAAAGAATAAATAATGATTTACCCCTATAGATCTAATTTAATTTAGATGTTGTTCAATTGTGTTGCCCCATCATGGGAAATTATCAAGTAAAATAGCTCAAGGATATAACCCAAAAGATAGGTTAAAGTGAGTGGGTGAAAATGGACATGTGATGGTGTAATGGATTAGAAAGACATATAAAACCAAGCATATGAGACTGCACAAAGTAATGAAAGAGAATAAAATAAGAATGAAAGATAGCCAAGCTGACCTTAATATAAATTGAGTGCTGCCTACATAGTTCCATGGACTCATGTTCCAATATGAAGTTTAGGCCAATTTAGTTCACCCATGTGTTGGGAGAGAATGGAATGAGGAATGATGAAAAATGACCAAGAATTGATTAGACTCAAAATTTATGCAAAGAGATGCACATCTAAGCATAGACAAAGAAGCCTAAAATGCATGTTACCTAGAATCCAAATATCATATCATGAGCCTAGGTTTTTCAAAGAGTTCTTGAGAATCATTCATTGGAGCTGATGTTGATGTTTAAGACTTTGAGACTTGAGCACAAAGTGATTTCTATAGAAAAATAAATTAGGCATCATAAGTATAAATAACTTAGAATGACATAAGATTCCAATTGCATTAAGCTAGTTCAAATGTGAATATCTATAATTAAGGATAATGGTAAAAAATTACCAAAACTAGAGTTACAGTGATTTACATTTAAAAAAAAGAAAAGACAAAGATAAGCATAAATGAACCTAAGTTGAAATCAAGATATGATCAATCAAGATGTAAGTAGGAACAAAAATGTTTAAAAATAAAATGCAAGAATATCTTAATGACATAAGACCAAGATATAAATAATCAAAATCCATGTGGACCATTAAGATGTACTTGGAAAAATAAAATAAAATAATGAAGACTAAATAGGAAAACAAAAGACCAGACAAAAAACAATAATCAAATAAACACACAAAATGTTTTTGAGTTTTTGAATGGTTTTATGAATGTTTTTGGAATTTTCTAAGTATCTTAACTTGATTGAGGATTAAGAGATATAGAACTGTCTAACTCATAAAATGGTGAGAGTGCACCAAATTAAAATGCTCATAATATGATAAGATCATATGATAAGAGGGACTAAGTTGACCTTGACATGAATCGAGAATGGCCTATATAACCACAAAATAATCCCAAGTCATAGTAATTCTATCCACACAAAAGGTGATGAGAAACTGAATAGGTCACAACAAGTTCACAAACAAAGGTGAACAATAAGAGACATGATAATAGTAATGACTAAATGATGTGGCAATGCATGATAAAAGGGACTTATACCTAGTTTACCCATAGGTAGTTATAATTATGAAATAATGTCATAATACTAATTTTTCCAAAGGTAGTATAATCAAGGGTACCAAAACAATATTGATTTGCCCATAGGTGGTTATAATCATTGATACCAAATAAGATTATAGATGAAAGATAACTTGCCATATCAAATGTCACACTATGTTCATAGACTATTTTTCAACACTAAATTCAAAAACTCTTAAAACTAGATCAAAATCCCCCCACAAAAGGTGTAGGATGAACCAAAGGAATTAAGATCAAAATGGGATAAATAAGATGACTAAAACCAAGCCTTGGTCAATGGTAAAGAAATGGTATAATGAAATGATCAGAAGAAAATTAGATATAGTGGTAGTAAGTTCCCCCCCCCCCAGGCAATGACTAGATTAGATTGATCACAAAATGGTGAGAGCATTGGCTTAGGTTGCTTGTAAAATGGTGAGAGTATTCAAACTTAACAATTGCTGGCAAAACAATGAGAGCATGGGAAAGCGGTAACCGAGTTGACCTCAATAAAAATTGAGCTCTACCTACATAGTCTCAAAGGGCCTCAAGTCAATGTATTTTAAATGACATGAATTATGGATCTTAATGGTATAATAATGCCTAAAAAGGGTCTATAGGGTTATCTCCAAGAGACGAGGTATGGTAATGGAAAATGGGTGAATGATAGATGAGACAAGGTTTTGTTGCTCTTGCTAATAGGGAGATGCATGTTTTAGTCAATATGTGAGACAACAAAAATGATCAGCTATATAAGTTTCTATCAAACACCCTTTCAAAACAATTGATCTATCAAGAACTTGTTGCTAATCTATATCTCAATAATGTATTTTTGATCTTCATAGATCATTGATTCTACTTCCTTCAAACATCAAGATAAAATATCCTTATAACCTCAATAAAGGAAAAGGTTGCTAGTGATAGTAAATAATGGTAGGGTAAATGAGATAAGTGGGTAATAAATAGATGGGTGATAATGAAATGTATAATGAATGGAAATAGCTAGAGATCAGGACATTCAATCACATGTAATGTTGTTGATATTATATTCAACATAATTTTGGTTATGGTAGGGCTGAAGACCTCTAAATATTCTCTCGATAGGACCATCATATTGTTCTATTGCTTGATCTTGAGAGTAGCTACCATTTGATTATGCTGTAGATTGGAAGCTATTTTGATTTGGTCTTTGATATTATCTTTAGTAAATAATGAATAAATTTTATGCTCAGCTATTGGTGCCTCGATGAGGTTTTCACCAATGAATTTGTTTTGATCATCCCATAGTGCCTCTGAGAAGGTTTCACAAAGAGATGTTAACATTTGACTTTGATTGTCTTCTAGTGACTTTAAAAAGGTGTCACTAAAAGATGTTGAGTTTGATCTTTTCTTATCCCATAGCACCTCTGAAAAGGTTTCACTAGGATATTTTTATTCTTAATGAATGTGGTCTTGGTCCCCCTGATATTCTACAAATGATATGTCACCATAGATGCAATTCAACAAGTGTGATTCTATCAGTCCCAATTGAGACTTATGGGAGGTGGAATGTCAATATAATGGCTATGTTGGGTGGTATTAATGGGATGGTGAAAGGAAACACAATCCTCATAGAAGATACTAGGATAACTTGTGTCGATGATGAAGTAAGCATCCTAAAAAATCATAGAAGGATCACAAATATATTCAAATTGATCTACAAGGCAATTGTAACCAATGTTGTAACAACCAATAGTATAATCTATTTTTAAATTTGATTCCAAAGCAAGGGACTCTAAATATAATGTCATAACAGATGATGATTTTATTTTTGATGCTAATTCCAATGTCAATTCAAAATGGAACTTAAATCTAATAGTGATTCTTCATCTGATATGGTTATTTTGATAATATTATGTTGAATGCTGAATTTTTGACAAATAATGGCCTATGATGGAATAATGGGCTCAATAAAAATTGATTGATCTTGGAAGGTTCAACATAGACTAACTCATTTAAGTGAAGCCCCTCAAAAAGAGGGAACCACTCAAGGGATGTCTTAACTAAATTGTGTTTATCAAAGTGAGATTCTTCAATGAGTGGGAAATGATCAAGAGACAACTCTACTGAGATTGGATTTTCAAGGAGATGAGGCTCTTTAAAAATAGGTAACTTATCATAGTTTATCTTGTCACAAATGGGTGTTTCAAAAATAACATGTTGGTTTTGGTTCATAATTGGTTACAAAAGATAAATTTTGAACACATTTTGATCCTCATAAGATGGCTTTTGAACAGGTAATGCTTATTATTTAGGCTCGAAGATTGGCACAAAATTTATAAAGTGGGGGACATTTGGTTTAGTGGGAATAATGTTTTTTGGTTCAATAATGGACTCTCTAAAGATTTTACTATTGAAGAAGGGATTAAAAAAAATTGGTTCATCAAATGGA
The DNA here is from genome assembly GCA_037957365.1 of Torreya grandis. Taxonomy (NCBI): domain Eukaryota; kingdom Viridiplantae; phylum Streptophyta; class Pinopsida; order Cupressales; family Taxaceae; genus Torreya; species Torreya grandis. The sequence continues at coordinate 684,948 of JARHVA010006799.1, forward strand.
GGTTCTTCAATAATAGGTTCATCAAAAACTAGTGATGGGCCAAGAATGGTAACAAGTGGATGCTTCTTAGTTTAGTTTCTTGTGCAAACTAAAGGAGGAGGTCCTAAAATGGTAACAATTGGACACTTATTATTTTGGTTTCCTGTGCAAACTAAAGGAGGAGATCTTAAAATGGTGATGACTGTATGCTTCTTAGTTTGGTTGCCCATGCAAACCAAAGGAGGTCCTAAAATGGTGATCTTGGTAAATTTTAGAGTTTGATTACTTATACAAGCCAAAGAATCCAAGTCTTCTTGATAAACTTAATCATTCCAATTGTGAGTTGGATCATAAGTTGGATCTTGATTGTGTTCCCATGATTGATTTTTGTGAGGTGGATAGAAATATATCTCACAAACCATATCATCACCATAACAATCTTGACTAAAGTCATAAAATTCATTTTGTGTGGCCATTATATCATAAGTTGGATTATTCATGGCTGCACCATAAGTGTATCTAGACATAAATGTATTTAATGAATAAATCTCTAAAAATAGAAAGACTTAAAGTTCTACAAACTCTGAAAAGTGACATTTAAAAGACAAAAGGTTTAACCTTGGTTGAAATGGTGAAGCTGCATCTCAAAATTAGTTTGTGCCAAGATTTGGCATCAAACAACCTAACATAAAATGTCTAGCATCGAAGGTTTTTGAATAAAATTTGTGTTTTCCCAAACAAAGTCACAAAAAATGATGAGGATAGGCACTTGAATAAACAAACAATGAATAGTGTTAAAAATTAGGTAATCATTTAATTGAAGTTATGCAACCCAAAAAATATATATATGTGTACCAACCCCATGAATTGAGGTCTAAACAAAAATTAGTTAATGTTTGGATCCAAACTTGACAAGGTTAATTGAAAATGCAATGTTAAAGACTAAGATTGGACCAAACAAGCTAGACAAGAGTGGACATCATAATGATGCATAAACAAGGTGAAAATGGTATACATGGCATGGTTTGAAGCAAATGCTTTTTGATACAATGGTAAAAAATTTATTGAAACAAATTGAGTAGCTTAATGGCATAAGCATGCTCAAATGATGTGGTCAATTGTTATGTTTCAAAGACTCAAAGGCAAAAAAGATTTGACATGATTTGGAAAGCATAACGCTACCCTTTTTAACTCAAATACATGATTTTGACATGGCTTATGAAAAAACAAAAAAAAATTAGCCTCAAAACATACCAAGCAAATAATAAACAAAATACACTAAGTACAATTGTCCAAATCCTAGTAAGAGTATGGAAAAATGGGGTTGACTAAAACTAATTAGTTTTTGATCATTCTAGGGGAATCAATTGCACAATGATTTTCATGTCAAATGATGCAAAAGACAAGAACAAAAATTGGGTGACTAGGGCATTAACTAGTTGTAAAAAGGTATAATCTTTTTTACAACCACTACATGATATTGTTTGCTTAGTGTAGTGCAATGTCCAAATGTAGATACGTCCCATGTGCAACTCAAAAAGAGTAAGTGAAGTCAATGTTGGGAGATGAAATCTTGGATCAAAGCTTCCCTAAAGAAGTCACAAAAAGTAATGACGTCCCCCTTGAAATCCAATTTTGCATAAAGAAAGGATGAAATAGAAATAATTTAGGGTCATTTTCAAGATCCCCCAAACTTTAACAAGTTTCTGGGGAGTGCTTTAGATAACATTATTTCTAAGCCTTGGACTAGGATTTTTCCAATAGGAATGTCACTTTTGATTCCAACGTTTCCCTAAAGGGGACAAATGGGAAAGCATACATGTAGTATCCCACTTTTTTCTAAACAAAATCTAACTTAAACAGCTAAGTAAATATAAAAAACTTAGAAAGGTGAGTTCATTTTTAAGCCCAAATGGAAAATGAGGTGGTGTTCATTTGACCCCTTAGTTTTAGTTGTAATTTTGAAAAATAATGCTAAAAACACTTATTTAAGAACCTTAAATGTTACTTTAAGCACCAAAATAATGTTTCTAATTCATTTTAAAACATGTAAAATGTGTTCTAAAACATGATTTATTAACCTTGAAATCCACTAGTTACTTGTCTACCCTTAAGGCATCCCTCCAAAACCAAATATGTTAGATTCGAAACATTATAAATAGATTATTTAAATTTTTTAAAAATATATGAAACTTAAATCTAAAATAATTTAAAATTATGAAAATTTAGGAGAAAACACATGGTTTAAAAAAATCATCTAAAATGGAGTCCGTATGACCCCAAACCAAGCATTTTAGAATGGTCTATTTAGATCTCAAGTTTGTGTTTTTAAGAAAAACATAGTGACCAACATTGGTTATTTAACCAATGTCAGTTATACTTACTAACCAATTATGGTTATCTAACTAAAATCGGTTATACAAATAGTGACCGATGATGGCTATCCAATCGATGATAGTTTTACTAACTAACGTCAGTTACTATGTAAATCCATGACAAAGAAAATTGGCAAAACCAAGTTAGAAAATCAAATTGCAAGAGTTTTAATGATCCAAATGAAGATTTTAAAGTTTCATAATGATCTTATTCATGTGTGGGATGCATTTTGTCCCGTTGGGCATGCCAAGATGTAGAGAGGATAACAAAGCAAGTTAGCCAAACATTAGTCCATAAATCATTAAAAATGCATAAAGAACCAACTAACTAAGCCTATCTATTCCTACGGGAATTACAAAAGATAACAAGAAAAAAATGAAAGAAAGCAACATCATATTAGCTTCCCAAATGGATTCACCATACCCATGTGACTAAAATCATGTTCTCCCTTGATCAAGCATCCTTGTCTTTGTCAACAAAGGTGGCAAACTCCTCTAATGTCTCAAGAACACTCCATAAAAACTAAGCTCATGATTCCAAATCATTAAACTAACCTATCAATGAAGCTTAAAAAAAAATGATCAAATGAAAAGGATTGTGGAAATAATTTAACATGATAACTTTGCAATATTTAAGCTTAAAATTCATGTCCATGGCCTCTCTATTTATAGATTTTTGAGATTGGTCAGGATCAAGCATGACCATCCATCTCAAGATTGAGATGTGTGGCCATGTATAATCTTAATATTTGAAATTAAACTCATAATTATCCTCAAGATAAATAAGAATTAAAGAGGCATGGGAGGCATTAACTAGGCATGGGTGACCCATAATCCTGATATTTTATGTACTTATGGCTTGATGGATGCCACCCCATAGATAATGTCACTAGGTGATGCAGATATTCAAAATCAATTTCCAATACTGAGATATTTAAAAAGATCTATGGAATTTTTACTTAATCTCTTAAATTGGATTAATTAGCTTAAGTAAGTTTAATCAAGTTTAGTTCAATTCTTTGGAAATTGGTGCATAATTAATCAAAATGGTCAGAAAGTGATTTTACTGGATCATAATTTGATTGGAGAGGAACTGGAAGGTGATGTTAGATGTGTTGGAGTTGTATTCCCCTTTAAGATGTTGTCAACACCAAATAAAAAAGGTAGGTGATGTATACCAATTAATTATAATAAAAGAGTGATTGAGAGCACTAAATGGTGAATTTGTCATTTTGACTCAAAATTATCTCATCAAAGTTAGCTAGCCCATAAAATGCATTGCCCTATTTAGGGATACTTTGACCTAAACTGGCACTTGTCAGTGACAAGTTCAAACCATTTAGGGTGTTTTATGTATTTTGACCTAAAATGTGAATTTGAGTGCAATTAAAGTAATATTGACAATTTCAACACAAATGGTGTTAGGAATTGGATGTCTACACACACTACCCCTATGAGTCACCAATTTGTTGACCAAATTTGACTTTTAGTTCAAATTGGGGCACCCCTATTAAAAAAATTGGACTTTTATGTCTATAATGGGGTATAATATATTTTAATGAGGTATGTTACATGTTAATTTATGTCAACTAATGTTATATTAGCTTTGGTCAATTAGTTTTTATGTCCTTATATCATTTTTGGGTTATTTGAGGGGTCAAAAAGGTGCATTTATTGCTTTTTATGGGTTACTTGGGAAATGAGAAAGTGTAAAAAAATTATGTCATGAAAAATTTGTCATTATAATTATTAGATAACTGAAACTACTGAAAATATAATAGGTTGTTCAGAGAAAAGGTAGTTTTCTTGACAAAAAAGGAGAAAATGGCACTTTTACAACCTCCATGGGAAGTGTGCCACTTGGAAAATGTTTAAATGTGACTCTTAAGCTTCCAAAATTTTAATCCAATGTTTTTTTTAATTAGATATGTAATTTATTTCTCAAAACCATTTTCCTTCCTTTTCACCTTTCTAGACACACAAAATGGACTTATAGGTTTGTACTTGATATGACTAGTAGAAAGAGTTTTAGGTAAAATAATTCTGGGAGGTTGTTTTAAAATAAAATACCTTAAATTTAATATAAATAAGTTTTATAATTATCAATTTTTATTTATGAACAATTCATTTGAAGTGGACTATGCAAATCTACCTATCAATCTATGTACCCTTCAAGTTTTGGTCTTGTTTTGGAAATTCCATACAATTCAATTTATGATTTTTCTTCCATAGCATATTTATTCTCCCCTATAATGTTTTTATGCTTGGTTTCACACTTGAAATTGATTTTATGAGTCAATCAACTCAGTTTTTAATGAGGTATGAAGGGGTATAATTACAATCATGTTTCTAGAGTGCTAAAGGTTTATTATATGTTATGGTTCCAAAGTGAATTAAAGTGATGTTTTATTTCACATATATGCCTTCCCTTAATTGATAATTATAAATATAACTCTAAAGAGTCACTTCATAAGCCTAAAGGCAAGTGTGATCACAAGCTCATTCTCCATGCCAATCAGTCATTCTAGGAAACTCATGTTTACCTTATTCAACATGTTTAAAAGGATTTCTCACATTGGGATGGAGGTTATTCATCTTTATTTCATACCTCCTTGATGAAAATCATGTATTGGAAAGTTTTGACTTTGAGTTGATTTTTTTTTATGCCATTCATCAACCCTTGTTCTATTCCACACTCACTATCCACTTGAAGTCCATATGCACCTACAAGGCCTTTGATGATACCATAATGAAGTATGAGAATGGTGATGAGTATTCCAACATATTAGTATGGATAGAAGTATGTATTGGAATTATTGATGAGAACATATAAAGTGTTTACAAAGACAAATACTTGTTGACTTTTAGTCCTCTTCACTACCTATGGTAAGAAAGTCCATCTATAGGTGGTTCCTCAAAATTGTAAAGGTCTAAGAATGGGGATTTTTTGATCATAGTAAGGTTATTTTCAATCCCTCATATGTGGGGAGCCAAAATAGACCTAATATAGAGTGTAATATACCAAAAAAGATAGTATAACATGTTGGAGGGAACAAATACTAGTTATAGAGACTTTTTTCCTATACTAAACAAATAAAGTTCTAAGGGTGTTTTGTCAATATTATAAAAGATGTTTGCAAAGGATTTAAAGAATATAAATGTGTGAACCTTGCTTCCCCTAGAAATAACATGAAATATGAAAGGTTTTAAATTCAAAAATATAGAGGAAGGTAGTGTTTGAGAAGCCCAAAGTTGCTTGGAAACACATTGAAATGCTCTAGTACTATCTACAAAATTTAGAGGTGTGAAGTGACAAATTGACATCTTAAAGAGAAAAATGTATTCACTCATGAATAGGATGGTTCAATGGGTTAAATTACATCCATGTTATAAAATTTCACCATGAAAGAGTTTTAATTTGTGTTTTGACTCCCCAAGCTTGCTCCCAGTCCATACACAAGCCTAAGATGCATCTATAGCAAGGTAATACAGGCAGTGAGCTAGAAAATGTCTTCAGGTATTATTTAGGTTAATAAAAGTTGAATTAAAGCATGAATAATTGTTATTAGATATAAGGGTGATAAAATGAGGTATTTTCATATCATTATCAAGGCCATAATTATCTAGAATAGCCTAAACAAGGGTCAAATTACAAGTTGTCCTAGTCTAGCAGGTAACACGAATGAAAAGAGTATGTCTAGGTATTGATAGGGCATATAAAGTAAATGTTAAATTAAAAACATTATGTAACCTAAAATTGGTTTCAAGAGGTTATTTTTTCATTATTTACAAGTATATTCAAACCATATAACCTACAGGAAGTCAAGAGACAAGGGTGTCATAGTCATAGTAAAGAGAGCTCAGTTTGATGTTTTCAACATGCATATGTTGAACATGATTAAGGTTGGAATGATGAGGTAGATTGAAAAAACATCCATGAGTATAATGATCAATTTCATGAGATCTAAATAATTTTCGCAAACCTATACACCTCCTTAAAATCCAATGAGCACCTACAACTAGTGTTTGATTGTATGTTGGTAGTGACTAAGATAGGGTACCTAGGAGATGGTCTAGGCTACCCAAGGTGAAGTAATAAGTAAAAATAATTGTTAGATGATTATGTAATATTTAATAAAGGTTTTTAAATCATGGTTTTCAAGTTAAATCTTATAAGATATCTATAGGTACAATAGCTTGAAGTGAACATAGTCATAGTGGTATAACACTCAGTCTTCACTAAGTAAGTTATAAAGGAAAGTTTATGGAAGGTTGAAGTGATGAGTGTAATCTAAAACACCTTCAACATAGGGATTACAATATTTATATACCATTATAACATAAAATATTGGTAGGAAAGTTTCAAATGATGCACAATATGCTTCATACAGTGGAAATCTTACACATAGTCCATCATAATAAGTTTGTCTTAGTTTTTAGCACTTTTTGACGGTCTATGCATATGATCAAGAGCTAAATTTTTATAGATAAAATATTTAATACTTGGATAACCTCAAGTAAAATTAATATTTTTATAATTAAATAGGGGAGTGCCCTCTATTTTATCTCGGATAGAGGGAACTCCCTTTGTACATAAAACTGGTAGTCCTAGAAAAGATGGGTAAAAGGATGGATCAAGAGTTTTTGGAAGTTTGAAAGGAGGTTTATTAAGTTAGAAAACATGTAGGGTAACATGATGAATACTTAATAGATGAAATAAACCAAATAACATAGGCTGGACATTCAAGGATATAGTCATGCCTGAAAGTAAGGTTTAAGGCCTAGAAACCAAATGAGATACCAATGTAATTTCTAGCTCTAGGTGAAAATTACAATGGATTAGAAGATGTGCATAGGGTAAAATCAAGTGTGTTAGATATTTTATAATACAATAAATAAAATAATAAATTCTATAGCATCAAATGTTATAATTATGAGCATTAGGCTTGGTTAAGCCAAGTGCCCAAATCAAGAGGGAGTCACTCTTCCAGCACTAGATATGGGTTCTAACTCATTGGAACATGTTCATAAGATGAATATAGAGGTGTTAAAGCTCTCACCCTTTAGGGGAAACCATAAGGAAGCCACTTTGGCTCAAAAACCCCTTATAGACCTATGTAAAGTGTAAGGAAGAGCTTGAATAAGTGACTTCAAGTGTTCATATCTCACCTAAGGTTTTGCATTAGAGTCCAAAAAATTTGGAGATATTAACAGGGTCCCTGAACACCACTTTTGTGAAATTATTTTGAAGTTTAGATGTCCAAACTTTATGAACTAGCCTTAAGACCAAAAATTATGTAAAACCCTTCTAAAACCCTTGTAGAGACCAATTTATGAAAATGGAGTTCAAAATGCACTTTGATGGACTATTTTTTTTAGAAAAAAGGGATAGATGCTTTTAAGGACTCAGCCAGACTACTCCCCATGCCTTTTGAATGTATGAACTTGTACAGATGGGGGTATAAATAATGTTTTTCTCACTATGTTGTGTGTTGTGTAGGATACAAGAATATTTAAGAGATGAAAAAATGTTTGGAGAGAAGATTGATACTTTTAGTAACTCCTAATATTGAATTCATGCCCTAAAACAATTTATAAGTTTCCTAACTAGGTGATTCAACTCAACCAGTCAAATTTGGCATATTGGACAAGCTAGTGAAGAAGATGGAAAACTTTAAATGATCTCATTTTAAGGTGTGACTAATGATTATATGGATATGTAGAGTATTAAAACATGTCATTTACTCCCTCCCATGGATTTTCATGGGAAACTAAAGATAATTTGGAGGCCAAGTTGGAAGGGTGCATGAAAGGAGTTCTTTTTGGACTACAGATGATGATTGTTCCTTTCCAATTTTTTTTAGAAGATTGAGCATGAAAAAATGCATGGAGAGGAATTTATAATTTCCCTAACCTACATTAAAATCATCATACCTATTCCTAATTAGTTATGGGATGTTCAAATATCTCTAATCATGAGGGTAGTTTTTTGAGCCAGTTGAGGCGTTTTCTTATTACTTTTCATGAAGTTTATGACTTGGATTAACACTTGTAGCTATTAAAATTTCATGTTTCATTCCATGTCCTTCTCACATTAATAATTAACTCCTTATATCAGCTTTAAAATCATCCTTATTGCCCTTGGACTTCTCTCTCTCTCTCTCTCTCTCTCTCTCTCTCTCTCTCTCTCTCTCTCTCTCTCTCTCTCTCTCTCTCTCTCTCTCTCTCTCTCTCTCTCTCTCTCTCTCTCTCTCTCTCAAGTTCTATTAGGACTAGCCATTTTGGCATTGAATGGATGTTCTACCTAAGTATGGCAAAGAACTACTCATATGTATACCTTTGAATCAATAAAATTACTAAGCTTTACCTCTTCCATGGCTATCTATAGTTTTATTTACTTAAATGTTGAATTTCTTAGTGAAGACTATGGATTCCTTAACAAGTTGTCACATTCTCTCACCTATTTTTAACTTATTCTTATAGGGCATGTGATGTGTTCTAGGTGATGTCAAAATTTAATTGATTTAGGATCTTCATTAGTTATATTCAAGGCCTCTTGTCTAGCCTTCCTATCTTTTCACATTCATCCATAACCCCATAATGTAACATTGATGCAAGAAGACTTAGATTGGATAGTATATGTTTAGCTGTCCTTTGATTTCAAGTGTAATATGTATAAATTTGGATGTCATAAATATATTTGGCGTATCACCTCCCTTAGGTTAGTTTGATTTAAGTTATCTCTCTCCCTTTTCACCTCCTAAATTTAGTAGTAGTTACAATCCTAAGTGGTACATTAAGAGAGCTAGCCCTATGTAGAGACTCACCTCATTCCTTAGGCTTCTCAAAACACTAGACGTGATTCCATTGTGCCACTTGGATGAGAAGGGATTTACATCTCCTAAAATGGTTCAAATGTAAGTGATAATAGAGAACATAGGCATTTTTACATACCATTTAAAATATGCCTTTCACATTGCAAATTTACCCAAGTATCATAAGCCTTTAAACAAACCCAAGCCTTACCAAACCCATTGTAAGCCCAACATGATTTAGAAAAAGAAAAAATATATGAAAAAATAACCAATGGTATTTGTACTAACAACTTCAGAAAAATAGGATTTGGAATCTTTCATTGAAGGATATAGGTTATATTCTGATAACCTTGCTATTTTTTTTCAAAATCCCAAGTACCCTATCCCTAATCAAATGATGGAGGATTTGGATTATACAGGTAAAGGTATGGGTCCATGAGAGTAAGGAATCTTGGAATCATTATTAGCTAGTAAGCCTAATATGAGTCAAGGTCTTGGATTTATACTACTTGGGGGTGACTTCATGTATTTTGATAGTGATTTTTCTAACTCAACTAGTAAGAAGACTCCTAGTAGTGATGTAACATCCTGTTATAGTGGTTATGATGATCTTTCTAGAACTAACCTATTTGAATCTAACTCTATTATGACTATCACATCCCATTATTCCCTTTTCCTTTTCCATGTTGACCTCATCGATTGAGACCAATAAAATTATGTTATACACCTTGATGAATTTTAGAATGAGTAATCTATTATTGAGTACCTAGGCCTTAGAGATGTATTTCCAATTGGAAATCACATGCAAGGATTTGACTTCTCTTTGGACTCTACCACCTACTCTAGAGAGAAGGAAAACTTTCTTGAACACAAAAGATAAAAAAATCAATATATTTGGGTGAAACCCTCCTTAAGGCACTCATTGATCAAGGAAAAATTAAATAAAAAGACAATCCCTTGAGTGAAAACCTATGTTAGGCACTCTTAGATGAGTAAGTTTTCTCATCTCCAAATGAAGCGTAGTTTCCACTAAGTCTTAACTTTACATCTAGTGCCAATATCACATTTGAAAAACATAAAGTCTTTGAGCATCCTTCTCTAGACTTTCCAAAGTTATTTTCTAATTGGCCACTACTTGACTTAGTAAACTTAGTTTCATTCCATTATCTAGAGCTTTAGGAGGAAAAAATAGAAGTAAAATGGATATAATAAGTAGATTAGGATCAAACATTACCCAATATATTAGAAGACATTTCTACACTCATATAAAATACCACTAAAGTGAACCTGGGAACTTATGAATATCCCAAAATTGTTTATCTCAGAACCTCCCTTACCAATGAAGAGTGTTCCTATATTATCACCATTCTAAGATTTTTTATTTATATCTTTTCATGAGATTATTTTGACATGCCAGGACTAGATCCTAACTTGGTAGTGCATCACCTTGTTGTAAATCTAGATGCCAAGCCAATCAATTATAAATTGAGAAAGATGCATCCACACATTGTTATTTTAGTAAAAAGGGATATGGAGAAACTATTTGGAGCTATCTTCATCAGACCACTAGACTATTCTGAATGGATATCAAATATATTCCTAGTAAGCAAAAAACCATAGGGTATACACATTCATACTAGTGTTAGAGATATCAATAAAGTGTGTCCCAAAGACAATTTTCCTCTGCCCAACATTTACATGATTATTGACTATACTTTTTGGTATGATATGCTATCCCTCATGGATGGATTCTTAGGATACAATTAGGTCAATGTAGCTTAAGAAAGCCAACACAAAACTACATTCAACACACCATGGGGAACATTCTGTTACCAAGTCATGCCTTTTGTATTCAAGATTGATGGTGACACTTATCATCATGATATGACTATCATCTTCCATGACATGATACATGATATTGTTGAAGACTATGTTGAAGATATCTTAGTAAAATCAAGAACATGTGCTGAGTATCCTGATGTTCTATAGAGAATATTTGAGAGACTTCATGATTAAAAGATTTATTTGAATACTAAGAATTGTGTCTTTGTCATCATTTTCAGAAATTTTCTAGGATTCATTATGTCACAAAGAGGGATTGATTTTAATCTTGCTAAGTTCAAGTCCATTATGTAAATTCCTCCTCCATCTAATCTAAAATAGCTCTTTAGCCTACAATTAAATATTCAATCTATTCATAGGTTCATTTCATAATTGGATGATAAGTGTCATCCTTTTACACACCTCTTAAAGAAAGGGGTTCCTTTGTAATGGGATGTTGAAAATCAACTAGAATTTTTAAAGCTCATAACATACTTGGCCAACCCACCATTTTTAAGACTACCAACACCTGGACAACTATTAATTATTTACATTTCAGCCATAGAACATGCATTAGGGGCACTCTTGGCCCAACATGATAAATAAGGAAAAGAACATGTAGTATACTATTTAATCTATGAACTTGTGGCATATGAACATAATTATATGCCTATTGATAAGTCTTTTTTAGAAATGGTGTTGCCTCCTAAAATTTGTGACACTATATGTTGAATAAACAAACTATTGTTATTGTTAAAGTGAACCCTCTTAAATATTTATTTTCTAAATAAAATCTTACATACTTCATGGCTAAGTGGTTCATTATATTAAGTTAATTTTATGTTGAATAGCATAATAAAGAGGATATCAAGGGGTAGGTCATTGCAGATCAAATTGAATAAGCTCCTATTATAGATACTCAACCTCTCACATTTGATTTTCTAGATGGTTTTATTATGACAATAGAAGAAGTGATACATGAACCTCGACTATGGAAATTATAATTTGTTGGATCCTTTACATCCCATGGATCTAGGGCTAACATTTTTTTGACTACACTATAGGGGGATCTAGTCCCCAAATATTTTAATATTAACATTCATTGTACCAACAATATAGTCAAGTATAAATCCCTTATTGTAGGACTTCATATTTTAGTATAATGAGATATTCAATAAGTAATGGTTTATGGGGATTCTAAATTGATTATTAATCAGACCAAATATCAATATCAGACTTAAGATGACAAGATTATACCCTAAAATAACACTGTATATAATCTCAATTATCACTTCAAGTCCTTAAAATTTTAAAAGGTACTACGAGCTAATAATAGATCAATCGATGTAATGGTAATAATTGGGTCCATGATACAAATTATGAGTAGTGTTAAATTTTGGAAGAAAAATAAATAAGAGGGGGTTTTGAATCAATCCTAAAAAAAACTTTCATTCATTTATACTTAATCAATCATGAATCATTCAAATAAACATATAGATCTAGAAAGCATAGACAACTATCCACATAAGCATGAAACATAAAAACACATAAAATTTATGGGAAAACCTCAAGGGAAAGAAAACCCATTGATATCTAAAAATTTAATATAGTCATATAAGATAAAAATGAAATTTAGTAAATCGTAAAATCCACATGGAGCACCAACCCCAACTAACCAAACACCCACTTGACCAGGCTTTAACAAGAATCTACTTGTAAGGAGGCACCAACCCCTAGATGAATAAACAATAAATAAACCACATTATTTATTTGATAACCTATATATCACCTTATTTATCAACCAAAAAATGATTACCACCTCTTCAACTCTTCACATTCTTATCCCTTTCAAATTTCCTTATAGGCTTCTTCACTCATTGGGTCTCTTCAAGACTAATTAGGTCATATGACCTTGATTTAAATATGCAAACACACTATTATATATCCATTATATATCCCATTAACTCTTATTATGGTATAAAATACCTTCTTCTACTAAAAAATTCTGTAGTTTATTTGCTTGCACTTCACTTACATACATAGGCCTAAAATTGCCTTGTATATATACCATGTAGTCACTCACATACCCTTAACCTCTTAGGTAGGAAATATAATAGGTATTATTTCATCTTGTGGACATGAATAAAATTATATTTGAGTCTCTTTTGGTCTGGCATGACTTAATTAGGCCTCATTTCACTTTTAGGTCTCATGGAGACCTAATTACATTAGGTCTATCTCTTAACACCAAAACTTGATTCTCTTGGGCCCAGATGGATTTATCTGACACAAATTTAACCATTTATTAAATTAAATATTATAACCTCCTCCATGAAATTTTATATCTGTATCCTTCATTCATACCTTGAAACCTTCTTTAGGACAAATTGCCCTATTAGCCCTGTGTGCCTTAACAAGTTATCTTGTAATAATGAAGCTCAAACATACCTAAGAAACTAAAAAATGATCAAATAAGTATATATAAAGAGTATAAATTAACTCAAGGTCATTGTAAAATTCATTAGACACTTCCACTCAGAAAAATAAGGCTTCAAGAATACCTTTGTAACTCACTCACTTAGAATTGCTAGATGATCTCAAAACATAGTCATGGTGACTTAGACCTCAAACACTTATATATAAATTTTTAATGGATCCTTATGAATTTATATTATCCTATGAGATAATTATACCATTATTAGATATAAATATCATATGGTCAAATGGAAAATATTGGTCTTGTAGACCAATCTCATGACCTTATATCTCACTGTCTTATCTCAACTAGACAGGTCAACTTGTGAGTAACTTTTTCACCATATACATGACCTAAAAATATTATTAAAAGAATTAATATATCTTTAAATTATTTAAAAAAAATTAATTCACTTATTTTAATCCTTATATTATGACAACATATTTCAATGCATTTTATCACCATTTCTTGGGTTTTTTACTATTTACACCATTAGGCTTATTAGTGACTAGTTAAATGATGTCTGGTTTAGCACATTTGAGGAATATAAACTATTAATAAACCTTCATGGACATGAAACATGAGTCCCTACCTTCTTCCTCCATCATTGTCTTACTATGTCTAATGTAACTTTTGACTTCTACAAGAACTTCTCTAGAAACAAGCCTATAACTCAATATTTTCTTTCTCTCTCTTCTAACCAATACTAGCTAGAGGTACCTAGGAGAGTATAATACAATATATAATATATTACCTAAAAAATTCAATCCACCCTAATAAATTATGATCAACATATTCAATATCAAGCCTTTATTAGGGTTCTAATAGGGTTTAAAATAGTTTTCATTTTTAACATTCGTTCATAAAGAATAGCCTCTCAATCCAAAAATAAATTAATGGAATTTTGAGCTAAGAAACTTCCCATAAACCATGAAATTATTATGTTACTATTTTTTTTTTTTAAAAAATTAATGAGCATAATAAAATCCTTCTCGTATTGAAAATCCTTCATTATGAGCACTTGAGAGACCTCTAAACAAATTTTTATGCCTTGTACTTTAAAATAGAACCTTAAACTTTATGTAGATGAATAATAAAACTTGAATCACCTTTTTCAATTTGAACATACTCACACTTACCTTAGAAACTAATCTAGATACCCCATTAGGCTACACTCTCTCTATACCATAGTCTTCATACTTTACTAAGCCTTGAACTGACCTTCATGCCTCTTTCCATGTTCTCAACACCTCACTATCATGATCAAAATATCACTCTCATGTCATAAAACCTCTTCTCAATCTTAAACACTACCTTACATCCTTTAAATTCCTTTACATAGATCATGATACCTCATTAGACCAAGTAGGGTTTAAGAGAAGTCTAGATGTAGACCTAAATTGAAGGTCCTACCCCTATAGGCTCACCTTGAAACTTTCATGAGTGTTCTAATGCCTCACATACATTATAAAATAACCTCATACATCAATTCATGCATGTTTCTACTCATCTCACCAAGCCACCATTCTCATACCTTCTCAAAAGGTCTCTTCATGCCATGACTAAGCTTAGGCTACTCAAGCACTTGATGCCTTGACCTAGTCCTTCCATGTCATTACCTCAACAAAACATCATAAAATAAGATATAAGACATTATACCTTACTCATATCACTGTACCATTCTATTTTTGATGACAACAATCTTCCATAACCTCATATAGATCTAAAAACACATGATTGAACTTCATATGACTTGACATTTATCTTGCATGCCCCTGAATACCTTTGATATAATCCTTGAAATCAACCTTGACTTTCATTCAACCATATTACATTAGTTACCTTCAAATTATCTCTTGCCTTCAAATTCTCTCTTGGCCATACTCTTCTCAATGCATCTTGTCTCATCACATATTGTCATATAAGCTTAGTCACCTTTGTTCATTCATTTCACTATGCTTCCTTTACATGACTCATCCTTCCATCATCTGTACCTTTCATGTGCATAATATTCATGACAATATTAATATTTATCACTCATCACCTTTAACAACATCATGTTTCTAAATGAGAACACAATCTCAATAGGTTACTTCTATGCTCAATAGATCTTTGACATCAATGACCATTATGCCTTTACATGATACACTCTTTTGACATCAATGACAAAAACATGCCAACATTAAAGAGTATCAATTCCTCATTAAAATTATTATATGACCTACTCATGTATTTCTCTATTTATATAGGGTATCACCATTGATGTTCCCAATGCCCCACATAAAATAACTTGGTTCTAAGACATTTATAACTATTTTCACAACCAAGTCCTTCCTTCAGACCTTTCACATAATCACCAAAAAATCTTCCTTCATCACATAAATTGTTATACCCTCCTTAGAAACACACTTTATCATAAGGGCTATGATGGAATGATTCTTAATTATTTTTATTTGGGAGAATCCAAGTTAGCACTTATGGAGGTTCATGAAAGAAAGTGTGGGGCCCACACCAATGTTGTAGTCTTAGCCAAGAAACACCTTAAAATAGGATATTCTTGGTCCAAGATGGAAAAAGATGCTTTTAACCACACTAGGAAGTGTGTTTCTTTCCAATAATATAGTAATTTCATACATTCACCTTCCTTACCACTCCATTAAATCACTACACTATGGCCATTCTATACATGGGGACTCGATCTTATTGATAAAATCAACCCAACTTATTATGATGGCCATAAGCGCATTCTCAATTCTATTGAGTATTTTACTAAGTGGATTAAGGTCATTCCTCTCATTTACATAATTGGGAATCAAGTTTCCAAATTTATCCATTACCATATCATATGTCAATATGGTATCTTGGCTCAATTTATATCCAATAATAGCAGATCATTTGTAAATGGAGATGTTAAAGATCTTTGCACCATGTTCAAAATCAAACATAAGATATCCACACCATATAAACCTCAAGTTAATGGTCAAGTTAATTAATATAACAAAACCATTAGCACAATCATAAAGAATATTTTTAATGATGCTGACCATAATTGGCACTTGTAAATTTTTACTTCCCTCTAGGCTTATCACATTAGTCATCAAAACCCCATAGTATCCAATCCAAACTCCCTTTTTTATGGCATAAAATCTATTATTCTGATTGAGATCAATCTAATTTCACAATGGGTATCCTTGGATAACATTGAGGATGATAAAGAGTATAGAGTTTCCAAGTTGTAATAGCTCAAACTTCTTGATGTAAAATATTTAGCTACCCTAGAAAACTTGAAAGCATATCTAACTAGATTTTTTAGAAGTTATAATAAGCACATTCTCCCTAAAGAGTTTGAAGTTGGTGACTTGGTCTTTAAGGAGAATAAAAATAATACTAATTTTGAATGCAAGAAGAGGGGGTAAGTTTTAACCCAATTGTCTAGGCCCATTTGTAGTCACAACAAATTATGGATCAAGGGCATATTGATTCGATATTTAAAAAGGTGAAGAGTTCCTAGAACCCATGAATATTATACATCTCAAGTGATTCTACACTTTATATCTTTTTTTGAACCATTGCCTACAAGAGCCCTTACTTGGGGAAACTTGTGTTGAAGTTGCTTATTTATACCATTATACTATGGACTATCCTATTTTGAACAATTTTTATTATATATCATTCCATCTTAGACCATTGTCTTAACCTAGAATGTTCTACTTTGAATAATATTCTTTTACTACCTTGGACCATTGTAACCATTAACCATTGTATGTGTTGACCAATTTGGCCACAATTCAAAATAGGTCAACCCTCTATAGTCCAAAACTTTATATAGGGGTCTATTAACATGATATATGGTGTGCCATGGTCCATTTGATAAGATTTAATATGTTTCTAGCCTTGGTCATAGATTATTTTAGTCTTTATGCCATTTTATGTCACTTAAGGGTCATAAATAAAAGTGGTATGGTTTTATAAGGTGTTAAAGTGTTATCAAACTCTTATTAACATCCCTCATATCAGTCCCTATTAGATATGTCATTTTTTTACTAAAAAACTTGCAAGTGTTAATTGAAATCAAGAAAATAAGTGAAAAGAGGGAGTTTAAGAAGTTGTATATCCTATGGGGAAGAGTGGCACATGGGGAAAGATTATGTAGTGACCATTAAAATTCCATAACTCCATTTCCACACTTGATATGATTTAGAAGTGACAAAAATGGGCCAAAACCATTTATCTTCTCCATTTCTCCACTAGGCAAATAAAATTAGTCAGCAAGTCTTTGGATAGTATGGCCAGTACGATGACTTCTAGGTTAAATTCTCATGGTGGTGGATAATATTGTTGTTTTTATTCACATTCATTATAGTATTTCAAGTATTGGCATTCTATGCTTTATGAACCATCATTTATAATTTGATTGTGTTTTTTTTCTTGCTAATTCCCACACCCTATATGTTTTGATTCTATATGAGATTTTAATTACAACACAGTTGATGAAATTGATTTCATAGGATGTGAAATTCCTTATTACATGTTTTACATCTTTTGGTTAATGTATGGAAGTGTTTTAATGAGTTTAAACCTCTTAGGTTGCATGTGAAGTATGCTAATGAAGTTGTAGACATGTTCAATCATTGCAAAAGGTTTATTTCTATACAATAGTTTCAAATAAATGTGACATTGTGTTTAATTAATCTCAAATTTCATGAAAACATCCTCCTTCGCAAGCTTAATCTCCAAGACCAACATCATGAAAGTTTTAGGCAAGGACTCACAGTCAACTTCTTGTAATAATTGTCATACATAGTTGACTAAAGGAGGTGTTTTCAAATTTGATTATGGTTATAAAAATATTATTAATAATCTAGGGGGTGGTGAACACATTATTATAGCATAATAAAAAAAGTCAAGATCTCCAAATGGAATTAAAAAATTGTGATAGTCAATGCAAGCCCCACACACAGTCATACTCCATTAATATACACCTATAGGTGCCATAGAGAGGGTCAACTGAGTTGGAATAAATAAATTGTCTAGTTTTTATTCCCTTATGGTTTAAATTATTTTTTTGATGAATGTTAAAAGGTCTAAGAAGAACCATAAGGTCAAATTCAATGCATACTACCCATACTCATAGTCACTACTTGTACACATAAATGTCCACCTATAGGTGGCCCCATAGATATCTAGAAGTGTGGTATGGATATTGGCATGTTTAGATACCTTCATGAAGTTTTTGGATTTATATGAGACCATGATAGTCATGATTGAATCATTAGATTGGAAGGCAGAGTTGAGAAATCATGTTCAAGTTAAAGAACTCAATTTGGGCACAAGTTTCCCTAAAAGATCCAAAATAGAACCCTATGTGATTTTGATGTTGCCATTTGATAAGGTAATAGAGAACCTATGTTAATTTTAAAGGTCCTATGTTTTATCCTCCATATAGGGGTATAACCTTACAAAAGAGATTAGATGTTTGACTAGAAGAACATGTTTAAAAGAAGATTCCAAACCATGCATTGCCCATTATAGAAAGGGTAGTGTTTATTAAAAGTATTTCAATTTTGGAAGTGACATTATTATCTAAAGAAACATGAAGTAATATATACATATATATATATATATATATATGCATTATAGGTGATCCTATGAAGGTAAGGGACACACTAAGTGTTGACCAAATTTGACCCTATAGGTCAAATTGGGACCCCTATAGGTAAAAACATGATATTTAAGTGTTTTTTGGGTCTAATATTATGTCATAGGGTGTATTATAAGTCTTTTGATGTTATTTCATGCCATATTATCCTTGGTGTTAGTCATTTCAATCCTTATATATTTTGAGCCATTTAAAGGTCATAAAGGGAGAATTTAATGACTTGTATAGCCTAATTGGTTAAAGTGAAGGTGTTAAAAGGTGATTTAATATTCCATGTATCCAATTATGCCTCAATCAACTATTTTTAATTGAAAAGTGGTAGGTTCTTCAAAGAAAGAGTTATTTTCTTGGAAAAAGGAAGAGTTTGGCACTTGTATGGTCCATAAGGGAGTGTGAAAAATGGGATAAGGTTGTGATATGACTCTTCAGCTTCCTCATACTAATTTCCACACTTGACATACTCTATAAGTGCCAAATCTGAGATAAAACCATTCTACTCCTTCTTTTGCCTTCTAGACACACAAAATCAGTTAACATGTTTATGCTTGGTATAGACAATTGTAGATTTCAAACCAAATACTTTGAGGGGGAGATATTAAACTCAAAGAGATTAATTTACATAATAAGTGTTAAATGATTTGTCAAGCATGATTTATGAATCATCTCTAACAAATTGAATGTGTTTTTCTCCTCACTATTTCCCATACCCTATAGGTTTTGCTCTTATTTAGAAAAGTTTGTACAATCCAATTGCTAATATTGATTCCAAATGATATTGGATCTCTCCTCTCATAATTTCTATTCTTAGTTTCATGTTTGGAAAATATCTCATAGGCTAATTAGTTTATTTTACAAGTTGATGATCCAAGTGGAATGGTAGTCAAGTTCACTATATGCAAAAGGTTGGATTCTCTACAAGGGATTCATATAAATGGGATGTGATATTTTACAAGTTTAAATTCCATAAGTATTATCTCCCTTCCATTTTTTGTCTTAAAATACCATGCTTTGATCAAAAATTTAGTCCATTATCATACTTATTTATCTCTCATTTACTCCTTAGTCTTAATCATGACTTATAAAGGCTCTCAGAACATCCACAAAAGTGTGATGAAGGTTTCAAATATGTGAGATATCATTTATTAACATGAGGAAGTTATATGAGATTTAAAATTTTAAATAAAACATTATGACATTCATATGCATCACTTTCACACAATATACCATGAATGTGCACCTATAAGTGTTTGGAAGAAGAAAATGATGTGGAAACAAAAAACAAAGCTCATTGAAGCCATACAGGGTTTTGAACATCCATTTAAAGGTATTGAGATAAGTTTACAACTCATAAGGGGGTAAAAAATAATGCACATTATCCACACTCATCTTCACTACTTGTACCTATAACAATGTCCACCTATAGGTGGTGTTAACAGAGAGTTGATGAGTCCTTTTGAAACATTGAAATAAGTGATGGAAGATTAATTGGAATCCTAGCATGTGGTTTTGACCATATCATCTCTATTTAGAAAGCTATATTGATAGGCAAATTTGAAAATCACTTTCAAAGGTAATGACTGTAGATTCAAGGATCAAATCCCTAAAATGTGTAAATAAAGCACCTAGTGTTTTTATGAAAATCATATAACAGGGATGTCAAGAGATTTGGAGCATCTGTATGAGCATACCTTGTAGATTTCACATAGGAGAGGAGCCTTGCAAAAGGAATGAAGAATTTGACTAGTGGAAGGCAATAGTTTGGGGCCTCAAAATTTCCCGTTTAAACATCGAACTTCTACATTATCATCTACATGATTTGAATCTTTAAGTGATATTGCACCCCAAAAATATAATATAAGGCATGTATTTAGGTTGGAGTGGTCCTATTTTTGTGGAAGTGTGTCACTTAAGTAGGCACAATGCTCAGTCATGCACAAAACTCTAGTTATCAAGTATTTGTAGGGTCAAGGAAATTAGGCATAGTGGGAACAAAGTCTAGTGCAAAAAATTTGAGCACACTGACATGTTGGTATCAATTCCACATAAGGTGTAAACCTTATACACTCATCTAAAGCATGTTAGTGAAGAGACTGAGTCCTAATTGGTTTAGTTACATCATGTTAGTAGCTAAGGGATTCATGGGGTAGTTTGGCACAAGATGGAATAGAGGAGAGTTAGAGCCTCATTGGTGCATGTAGGCCAAAGGGTCCACATGGGGTTGTAAATTAATCCTAAGGATGTTAGTTGGTGTTGTGTTTATCATGAGAGATCTTCATGGTGGTTAAGAGATCTAAGTGGTGTGAAGGTGCCACTTACTATTATGGTGGGATCCTAGCTCATCAATAGATTTTGTAGGTAAAGAACATCACAACCATTCTACGCAATTTATCATACATCAATAGTAACTTCTATTTATTAATTTATGTCTAACTATATTATAATGACTAGTAATAACCTTTCATAATCGATTCTAATTCTACTTATGCTAGAGGCTCACAGACGAGCGTGGCTTACAGTTTCCATTTATCATTCAAAAGGCTTACTCCTAGTATTACTCCTCAGTTCACTAGGGCTTCACCTTAAAACTCAATTATTATCTTTCACTCTTAGAGGTCACCTTTAAATAGGTGCTATCCACTCCTCTTTCTAACTAGATAGGCATGTGTTGAAGGATGAGTAGGTGGGAGCTTGTTGACTCCATTACACCATATAGGAAAACCAGATGCATGTCAGGTTGTTGGTCATGGTAGTTAGCCTATTTAATCTAGTATTTAAACCTTAATGATCCTTGAGCCCTAAACCACAACATGTAGTACTAGTTAGGTATGCTTTGAGGTTTTTTATGCTCTTCAATTTTTAGATAGCTAGCATGGGGACTTTGGGAGTTGATCTAGTAATGTCAAGGTGTAAAAAAAGGAGTCCTTCATTTCCTCCAAGGGTCTCCATACTATGGGATTTGTCTTAGCTAGAATGGGACGAAGTCTTACCAAAAAATTACCCCAACATCACCCCATAAAAAATTTATAGTCTACCTCAAACTAGTCTTGAAGTGACTTAGGTGTGAATAATTTGGGCACACCCTACTACAAGTCCTCCTTAAAATTCTAAAAGCCTTGGATGGTGCCCCTACACTCTTCAATGGAACCATCCACTTTTATATATTCTTCCTCAATAGTAAGTACATATGTGCTTTATAATTCCTTCCTAAAGGATTCTAGCCTTTCCTTTGCCCTTCTTACCCCTCCATCTAGGAGTTCACCCTACTCACTAGCCTTTGTCTGAAAGGCATGAAATATTGCTTCCAAGTCTTGCTTTTTTATTTTTAATTGGGCACTAAGGGAGTTAAATTTCACCATCACCTACATGTACTCAGTCCTTTAAAATATGAAGGAACATTAGATCAAGACATCTTTCTCCCCCTTTGTCTACTTGAGGCATGCATTGATGATCTCTGCCTATTGTGTAAAATTATAGAAAATGGTGTTTGATTCTTTGGTGCCTCCTTTGAACTCAGTGAAGAGATATTTAATCTCTTCCATTTTATTTGTTAGATCACCCCTTATATCTTCATAGGGGTCTTCCATTTCTTCTAGCACTGGCCTTAGCCTATGGATCATCCACTTGATGAGTGTACAAGTGTAGTCAACCTCCTTCATGCCAGAGTAGTTGATGTCATCTCAGAAGGAGGGCTTTGCTTTATCGATGCAGTCAATCAGTTATTAGAGCTTGAGTTTGGTTTCCTTAAGCTCCTTCTCCATGTTCTTAGTAATTTTCTTCTGGCTATTGGCATCATCATCATTGAGGATGTTATTGCATACCATAGAGGTTTCCATTTTGATCAAAGCATTGGTCAAGCAAATGGGGTTTAGATTATGGAGGTTCATCAAGTGATAGTCATGTCCCTCTTCTAGTATTTAAGCATATTAGATGGCCCTTGTAGGGACCTAAAACTATGGCTCATCCAGTATAAAATCATGACCCATGAGACTTGGTGGTGCATAAGGGTTATGGTGGTTCTTGGAGGCATACACTCCATCATGTAGAAATCACCATCTTCTTTGAATCCCATCTATAGTTTTTTATGGTTCCCAAGCTTAACCTCTACTTATTCCCTAAGCTCTTCTTATTCACTACCATTGGTGCTAGTCCTCATTTCTTCAACTCTCTCCTCTTCCTCCCTTTCCTCTTCAGCATTAGGCTTGCTAGCTTGCTGTTCTTGTAGGGGTTCTTTAGTGAACTTTTCCCCCTCATCCTCCTCTTGGTGCAGTGCCTATTCCTCCACTTATTTTTCTAAGGTACTAGTATCACCCTCTTGTTCCTAAAGTGCCTTATCAAAACTATGGCCTAATTTCCATGTATCTTCTTCCTTTATTTAGGTATTAACACTGAGTGCTACCTCAGTTTTTTCTTCCCTGGGCTCCATGTTAGTAGAACCTTTCTTTCTTTCCCATTCCTTTATCATGCATGCCTTTTCCTCTTGGGCCACCTTTTCTTCCTATTCCTTCTATTAGGTGTGTTCTATCTATTCCTTCTCCATCCTTTCTTCTTTCTTGGCCTTCCCTTCCTTGGCCTTTCTCTATGATGCTTGCATGGAACATTTTCCTTCCCTCTTTTTAACTTCTTCAGCCTCAAGTCAATCAAAATCATCTTGGGTTAGGCCTGAGGCCCTCAAATCTTTGCACCTTCAATGTAAGGTGAGTACTACATTGATGTGGCCTTGATCTAGGCCTATTCCTCTCCATATGTACTAGAGGGAGTTGCTTCTTCAAGCGTTCACCTACCCTACTCATTTATTTTCTTTTTTATACTCTACCTTTATCATTTGGATGACCCAAATGGGCACCCATACTTTGGCCATATCCTCTTTTTTCTCCCTTATCTCCCATGCCCTTTTGGTCTCAGCCTCATAGGATTCGAGTCTCCTCAGCCCATTCCTTGGTTTTTCTAGTTGCACATGAGGAGGTGAAGGGGATTGTTCACTAGGGAATGACTCTACATCCTCAAGTTAAATGTACGTACCTTGCCCCCATTATTCCTCTACTGATCCCTCCTCTAATGTATGTTCTTCCAATATAGGGTAAGGGGATTTCTCTTTCTTTTTACCCCTTAGGCTTATGGGGGCTCGAGATGTGAAGTGCATGTGCTTCTAGTATGATTCTATCACTGAGGATTCCCCTTCTAAAGCTATCTTTAGCTTCATCCTTTCCTCTATCTCTTCTAGGATCTCCCACTTATTTTTGGGGAGATTCTTAGTTTCTTGGGTTATGGGGGTTCCTTCCTTCCTGACTAGGACTGGGGGTTCTCTTAGTTTTTTGGTGCTAGACCCTATACCATCATCCTTTTTTTTGGGCTTCATCACATAGTATAGTCTATGGATGAAGTTGGGGATTATTAAATCCTACACAAGATCAATATACATCTAATCTAAGGTGTCTTATTCATCTTTTGTCATGCCTATATTTTCATGAGTAAATGTACACCTCATTCATTGGCTTTCTACTTCTAGATTTTTGATTGGGATGTCAAGGCTTTATATGTTGGGGATTCTACTAAGTGCATCCTTGAAGAATTCAATCAAGAAGGTAAAGGGAAGATTCAATCATCATAAATTATTCCCATCCTTAAGTTATATATGGATGACACAATAATGCTACATGATGGCAAAGGTTTTCATTCCAAACATGCTCATTAGGAGCCCTTGTAGGATGCACTACTCTAACCCGAAGGCCTCAATGTATTTATCATACCACTTTAGCACATGGGTATTATACTTAGAGTTGAAGGCCATGGGGTAGGTGAATTATTTGTATTTATATGTTGGGATTTTGTGGTGTTTTTGGAATACCCACAAGATGTCTCCTATACTATCAAGGATTTTGATTTTTTCCATGACTATCAAGATGAGGATGGAGGCCCATTTGAATGTCCCCTTCACACTGTGGCACTCCATCATGTTCTTGGTCATCTTTATATTGATTAACTATGTTACTTTGAAATTTAACCCCTATTTCATGTGATATTTTAGGAATAGGTATGATTTGGACACATCAGTCCATCTCCCTCCTAGGCATAGTTTCAAGCTTACCAGTCGTGCCACTACCTTTATGCCCAGGTCTTGACACTTGACGATGGGGAAAGTGTATCCCACCTTAAAGTAATTGAAAAGATTTTTGATTCACTCCACCTCCTCATCATCACCCATTAATTGATGGATGTCTTTCCTAGAGTATGGTAGTCTAGTTATCTTATTGATAGGCACATGGATATCTTCATGCACCACCCTGTGAAGTACATGTGATATTCATGTATGCACAAGAGGAGGAACTAAACAAGCTCCTTTGGATTTCTAAAATAGGTAAACTCATAGAGTTGAGTTGTGCTTGAATCCTTCAACTTGTCTCTAATTAAGACATCAAAAATTTCATTTCCGTCTAAGGTCTTACAACTAGTGTCCACCATCCAATCTTGTGTCAAGTCTTGATAGTGACTTGACATTTGATGGTTGTAATCCCATAGATGGCATACATGTGTGAATGAGTGTCAGGGTTCACCCACAAATACTTTAGGTGGGAACTACATGTGTTGGTAGGATATCTTGGTTAGTGCTTTAGCTTCCACCATCACAATGTTGATTATTTCTACTTCATGTACCCTCATCTTGGTAGTAGTTGTTTCTTATACTATTCAAACCTGCTTGGGTTTGAGTTATGTCTCTTTGTATCTAGATGACTTCCACTTCTTTATCATTCTAAATATACTAGTGTTTAAATGTGAGAGGTGTGTTGCCAAAACCCCTAATTTTGGCTTGGTGTGATTTGCCTATTTGAGCTTCTCTAGTCATTAATGGTAGACTAGAATTATTTTGGTTCACCTTCTCTACTCTAGTTTTATTGCACCTCTTCACTCATGATGCACTATCTTATATGTGATACTTCACTCTTTCAAGTTAATTTGGATCTAGTTCTTGGTTAATTTAGCATGTGTTTGTAACCCTATTCATTCACCATTCACCATATTTATAGTTGGGTATGTCACCCAGCATGATTAATGCTACCAACCTGACTTGATTGATGGGTTTTTTAGGGTTATGAGATATTTGAAAATTTCATGTCCCATATGCATTAAATATGTATCTTTGGTCCACCATCACATTAATTATTTCTATTATTTTTTTAGTGATATGGCATCCTTTTTCAAACACTCACTTCTTGCTTTTCCTGGGTGGATGTGAGCTATCTTTGATGACCTCTTTATGCATGTATTTTTGGTGTGACCTTCACCTCTCTTATGTCAAACTAGATGTAAAACCTCACACATGCACAATTGAGCCTCCTTGATTCCACTTCTTCTAGTTGCACTCCTTTTTTAATATGATACTTTTTCTTGGTTGATTTCTCATGTGTCATCTTGCCTTGGCCTATCTCCACCTAATAAAAATTCCTTGTACTAGCCCTCCAACACTTGGTATCTTCATCTATTTTACACATTTTATAGAGAGTAAATCTTCTTTCATATCTTGCACTTAATGGATTTGAGCATCTTCTCTACTCATCTTGCATTCAACCTTGTTAAACATCATCTTATCTAGGCTTGCACCCAACCTAGTTAATCATCTTCTCATTTTCTAGTCCTATGGTGTTTTAGCATATTTAAGGGTTCCTCTTGACATATCACCATGCACCTCTTGCATAGATGTTTCTTTTTTTATGAATACTTGATTCATAGGCTTCATGTGCCCAAAACTTAGGTGTTTGGCCTCATGCACTTGTGGTGCAAGTACTTAACTCACCTGATTGGATTTATGCATGGAGTGGTCAAACATAGGGATATTTGTGGCCATCTCATACCATTAATTGCCTAATTATACAACAAGAACCAAAGAAAAACTAAAGAATCATATGGTTTCACTCACACCAAACCTTATTTTGGTCAGCTCGATTAAAATTTACTAGTGATGAAAGAGTCAGAGTATCATTAGCATGAACACCACCCTATTACTAGTAAGGTTTCAATCAGTTACCATTGAAATGTCTTTGAATCATCTCATTGACCAACATGCATAGTTTGCATACACCTATTTCTAAAATGTGATGGATGACATAAGGACCCATCCATCAAATCTATAGCTTGACTAGGTACTACAAGTATTTAGAGTCATATAGTAAAACTAAGGCTATTTCAATTAGCACCTTGCACTTGATATTATTATCATTCCACCTATTTTAATGTGCCTTCTCAATTTATTGACCCCACTTGGCACAAGTGCATGTCTTATCCAAGAATTTTAATTATTCTAGCCTTACGCTTAAATATTTGTAATCATTAAGGTAGCCAATTCATGTGATAGACAAGGAAGGTAATAAAAACTCTATAAGCATAACCACTTCCATGTCAAACACCAATTAGAATAGTGTATCCTTTTTTAGGTGCTTGTATGTCATTCAATAGGCCCATAAGACTACAAATACATGATCATCCCAGTCTTTATAGCCTACATTACATATCTTGGTGAGGCACATTCCATAGGGTTGATTGGCCCTATAAATTCAATGCCCCATTTCTCGAATGGTACTTGGGCTAAAATAGGGATGAGAGACATCTCACCCTAATGGTTCAACTTTCTAATGTGTTATCATACATCACATGCCCACATGTATTCCTTACAATCACTGAATAGGCTTGGCCACCATAACTCTAAATGTAGGATCTTGTGTATTGCTACGTCTTTGGTCCAATGTCCTCTAGCTATCCCTTCATGCACTTCTTGAAGATTAGAGTCCTACTCATGTTCCAAAACACATCAATGTCAAACATCATACATAATCATCTTATATAACTCCCCCTTAATGAGTTGGAAGGGGGAGGCATAGACAGTAAGTTTCTTCTTCTCTTTGGGAGATAGTGTTTGTGATGCTAGCCCTAAGGTTAAGAAAGCAATAATCTTTGCCAAGTCTTAAAGAATGTGATGAACTTAGTAAAGCTATACATCTAGCATATCATCCTAAATTAAAACCACTATATCACTAGAATTGATGTGGGACAAGTGGTCTAGCCCTAAATTCTATTTTCTAAGTTTAACCATGACTAAAAATTGAAACTCTTGAAAGATGACAACCCATCTACAACTATGCCCATGCAAAATAGGTTTGTTTACAAGGTATTTCAATGCCTCATGATTAGTAAAGAAATTGAATGGGGTCACTATAAGATATCATCTAAACATTTATAAGGAATAAACCATTTACAACAATTCATACTCAGTGGTGGTATAGTTCTACTCAGCCTATGTCAGCTTTCTTCGTAAAAAGAAAATGGGGTGGTCCATGTTAATTTCACCTACCTATGCCAAAATGGCATTGATGACTAATCTTGGTACATCAACATGGATGTGAAAAGGAGTTATCCAATCAATAAATTGAAGTATTGGTATACTTGCTAACTTTAGCTTCAAAGTGTGAAATTCTTTCTCTTACACCTCACCCTAGTAATATAGGCCATCCTTACACAAGAGCTCCTCCAAAGGCATGGAAATATTTGCGTAGCTCCTTATGAACTTCTTATAGTAATTATAATGTCCTAAAAAGGCATGAACATCCTTCTACAAGAAATGGGTTTGGAGTTGGATGATTATTGCAATCTTTTTTAGATCAATGAGCAATCTATCTTTACAGATGATGTGATTGAGTACTGTGCTAAATGGGGTTGCAAAGATGCAATTTTTCAAATTCACTGATATCTAGAGTTGTCTACATCTTTCAAACATAAGGTGTAGGTTGTCATGGTGGCCTCATACAAGACCATACATGGTCTAGTCATCAAGATATACTTGGAGGAACTTGTGAATGAAGTCCTTGAAAGTGGTGATCACCACCTTGAAGAACATGGTTGGTACATTCTTAAGTCCAAAACGCATCACATTATAAGCAAAACAACCCCATTTAATTATAAAGGTGTTTTGGGGCCTAGCCTCCTCATTTATCTACACCTAATGGTAACTTGAGAATCCATCGATAACGGTGTAGATTTCACACATTGTGACCCCATCTAGGCATTCATCAATGAAGGGTGTTGGGAAAGGGTCATTAACATAAGTAGCATTCAACATCTTGTAATCAATGCAAATTCATATGTGTAGATAATTATTAATGTTGATGAATATTAAACTCACCCACTTCAATTATTACATTGGGTAGATGACACCAGCAACCAACATCCCATCGATCTCTACTTTTACCTTGGCATAGAAATTGGGGTTCATCTAATAGGGGTGCTTCTTGATTGGTCTTGTAATATCTACCAAATTTATGCTCTTTTTTACTAATAAAGGATGGGTTCCCTTCATTTACTTATATCTACATGGGAAAAGATCATTAAATTCCCTCATAAGGTCTATGATGTATGTGATCTCTACCTTAGACTAGTATGCACCTATGGTGGCCATCTTGGGCTCACCTTTAGTGATGATGTCTACTTGGGTGGTCTTGAGGGGTGACCAATAGGGTTTGTTTCTCTCCTAGTGGGATTACTCCACCTACCTTATTCCCTCTATCATCTCAACCTATAGGTACATTAGGTCTCTATCATCTAGAGAGTTATCATCAATGAGGTGCACTAGTTTTTGCTTTTTTGATAGAGCCCTCTAATTGTGCTCCTTCTAGGTCTCATCTTCTTCCTCAGTGGAGTCACTATAGAGCATCATTTATTCATATAAATTTAGGAGTGATAGTCCTTTTTTGCTAATCATCTCTTTTAAATGCTCCTATAAGATACCTGTGTCCTCAAAAATGGTTCAATGGAGGACTTTTAGCAGTTCCAATAATTCAAGGTTCTACAAAGAGAAGGAGAAAGTGTCCATAAACCTCTCCTTTAGTGCATCCCAATTTCCTATTTCCTAACATGTCTCATTCATGATGTACCATGCTCACACCCATGTATTCAAATTTCTATATAAGGCATGCACACATAGGCCTCATGGATTGTTTTCTCTACAGATCACCCAAGTCTCTTCATAAAGTTGGATGTGCATAATTGGGTCAAAATTGCCATCATAGGGGTTATGTCTAGATTCTAATTTATCTTTCCAAATCTAGTGCACATATCACCTTAATATCCTACCAAGTGGGTAAGCCAGGTTTCTACGTATCCTAGTAGTATGCTACAGTACTCTTTAGTGTGTGCACTAATGTGCCCACCTGATCAATTTATTTTAGGACGTAAGATTTGATATCATGTATATAATTTTTAATAGGCTAGATTTTTTCATACTTTGGAATTACTCTGAGCTTTCCCTTATTGAGATAGATCACTTACTTTCTTATCTTTGTGGTGCAAGGGGTCAACTTCTTTTGGGATCATGCAATTCTTAT
This sequence comes from Torreya grandis, assembly GCA_037957365.1. Lineage (NCBI taxonomy): Eukaryota > Viridiplantae > Streptophyta > Pinopsida > Cupressales > Taxaceae > Torreya > Torreya grandis. Next base: position 715,439 of record JARHVA010006799.1, read on the forward strand.
CAACACTATGCCAAATAATCTAGTCCTAGATTTACACACTAGGTAGCATCTGCACCCAGTGACCTCATAGGTTTCTTTGACCCAACATTTTCAAGCTACATCCATTTTATCCAAATCTAATTGGCCATATTCCTAAGTGATCACCCAATATTCACTGGGATTGAGAGTATCAACACCTTATGTTGTGATGATATAAATGTGGTTAACTTCATCTTCAAGGTCAACACTTTTAATGTAAGGTGGCCCTTGGTCACTTGAGAGAGGTATCACCACCCTCTCCTTGCCATTATTAAAGGTCATATAGCACTTCATGAAGTGAATAACAATGTTTTTTATGTATCACCATGGCCTTCCTAAGAGTGTTGGGTAGTTGTCCTCCTCTGCTAGCTCTATGACCTCAAAGTTAGCTTGGAACTCAGCACCCATGATGTCCACTATTGTGCTCTTTAGGATTCCTATGGACTATACTCAGGTCTTACCAACCATGAATAACATGTGTGGTGATGGTCTCAAGGGTGGCTTCCCCATCTTCTCCTATGTGTTCTTAGTTAGGATATTAACCTCTACACTTATGTCAACTAGTACGTCACAAACTGACCACCCATTGATGGTGGAATCTATTAGTAATTATTGGTTATACTTAGTGTTTTGAGTATTCCTTACTTCTCATGTTCACTCCATATGCAACACTACAATATCTATTACCTAAGGGATGGATTTTCATGCTAGTTCTTTCTATCCATGCCTTAGGAGCAAGTCCTTTAATAAGGGTAGTACCCCTTCCATCTATAAGAGGGAAATGATCTTGATCAACTCTTATACTTTAGATTTTTACTAGTCTTTCCTCTTATTCATTGTGGTGGCATGTGCCTCCAAATCTATATCCAACTAGAGTTCTCCCTATAGGTCTTATATCATGGTCATCGCATGCTACAAGACATCCTTTTGGCATGTATGATTAAGATATGACACTACTTTTGGTTTAGGCCACATTATACATTTGATGCAACTTGACTTGCCATATTCCAAGTGCATGCCCTGGTTTGGCATGGTGAGTGAATGAGTAGTGTGTCCACTCCACATCATGATCTACACCTTTAGTGTCCCTTTGGGAGTCTATTTTGGCTTGGGGGCCCATATTCCTTCTTTAGACCCATGTCATACCATAGTGGCTCCTTTATCTATTATAGGTTGACCTTATGTTAGCTTCTTATAGAGATCTAGGTAGTTTTTGATTACATGTGGGCCTCAGTAGTACCTAGATGTTGGGTGTGTGGGGAATTAATACCGATAATTCTCAGTAAACCCACACTTATAACAAGATCATGGTGATAACCTCCCTCAACCACATCCACTTCCTTAGCCTCAAACTCCTCTTTGGTTACCATAACTCATGTTGTTCTGGCCATAGACCTCATTTCATTGGCCTCCTTGGCCTCCTCCTAAAGTTGTGGATTGCCTTGTGCCTCTATCTATGTTTTATCACATCTCATCGATGACTCTATAATCTACCATCATGTGTGTGTAGGCATCACACATCTTACAATAAACTATAGTATTTAATTGACTAGTGCACTACAATATGGGAAGTTTTAGGAGTCATGAACTCCATGGCAAACCTCATAGTTGGGGAGTATTATATGAACATTATTGCATGGGTAGTTGTTATTGTTATGCCCCTCTATATCATAGTTAGTGCACCATATCCCACTATGGTATTCATGTGCCTATCCAATAGTAATATTTTGTAACTAAGAGGCCATTGATGCAATATATGCTTATATGAAGGGATTAATCTTAGTGTTAGTGATTCTTACCACCTTGGCATAGAGTACAACTTTAAGCACCTCATAGGGTTCCATGAAGGTCTTTATGGATATCACCCTTTGGAATGGCACCAATAGGCCTCCAACAAGCCATTTCACATGCTGAGATGGTTGGATATCATAAGGAAGCTTAGAGAGGAGAGTTTTAAACCATGCATCATATAAGTGTAAGCTTTTAGTTAACCCTTGACTAATCTCCTTAAGAACTACGATGCTCTATTACTTGAATTCAAGAATGTCAAACTCATTTAAGAATGTTTCCTTCAATATGTCATAGTCAACCACATCTTGTTTTGAATCAAACTTTTGATACCAAGTATGGTCACGATCTAGTAGGGTTGTCATGAACTTCATTGCCTTGTGATCAGGCTAAGTAATGCCCCAAGCATACCACTATAAATCACACTTTAGTACATGCTCTATGGAATTTTTAAACCTCATGATCTCAGGTAAACACATGGCCATATCATAGTATATCTACTATGGTGGTAGTATGGGATTTTGTGATTCCTAACCTCCTTATGTTTATGTAGGGGGTGGTCCCTAAATACCTCCACTGGTAGGGTTGACCATTGACCCTAATGGAAGAGGTTACACCATAGAGTTTGATGGTATGGCTCTAGTAACTAGTGGTATTGTACCACTTATTATGGGATATTTCCCAATTGATTTGACTAACATTGATTACATGGGAATATTTGTACTTGTTTTCATGGCATTTAAAATAGCGCTCACTTGGCTAACTATACCATTGATTAGCTCTTCATACATGATCACTTATTTAATCACAAATTCTTGATCTAAATTCTTGGTCCAATCATAGTCAATTAGACTGATAGGTTCATTTACAATTATTCTATTCTCAAGGGGGGATCCAATTCATGGGCTCGCATTTTGGGTTTAAAAGGGGTGACGCCTTTAGCACATCTCTAAACACTTCATTTTCTAGGAACTCACTACATCCCACACCCATCTATAGAGTCTAACCTTTTATTTCCTCCTTCATCTCAACACATTGTGGTCTTTCAAAAGATCCTTCCCCATGCCCTTCTTGCTCATTACAGGTCCTCTTGGCACTTCCAAGTTCTAGGTCTTCCATCAGCCTTCATCTATACTTATCATAGTTTAACCTCTAGAGCTCTCAAGTGTTAAGTTTCTATTCCTCTTCTATGGCACCCTTCTTACACTTCCCCCTTCTTCCCCTCATGTTTGCTCATACATGTAAGGAATTTTATCCTTATATCCTTATGGTCTATATTTTTTAATTGATCATGAGCTTCTTTAGCTTGGTGTGGAGTCCTCTGATGAACATGCCCCTCAATTCTTGAAGAAATTCTTGCTCTGCTTCTTTTAGGCATGAAAAATTTGACACTACAAACTCCAACATGTAGCTATTCAAATCACCATCCCACTACTTATCTATGTCATGTATCCACACCTTATCCAAGCTTTTCAACCTCTCTACATGGTCTATAGTCCACTTGAGGTGTTTTACATAATTTAATCATCAAGTATCAACATATGCATCTAACCATTTATATACATGCTCAAGTAGCTCATAGAAGAATAATTCTTATAATGGGTCATATAGATAAGTCTACACCCATTTTTATGGATTTTCTCCTTTGGTACATGAGATGCTTCTATGTGGAATAGTCTTTAACTTTCTCTAGATAATGCTCAATTTTCTTGAGTGATAGTCAAAGCATCACTCTACTACAACATCTTAGCAATAAAATTCAACGAGTCTTGGTAATTGAACCAAAATGTTGTAGTAGAAGTGTGTCACTTAAGTAAGCACAATGCTTGATCATGCACATAACTCTAATTATCAGGTATTTTTAGGGTTAAGGGAGTTAGGTGTAGTAAGAGCAAGGTCTGACACACAACATTTGAGCACATTGATGCACTAACATTGATTCCACATAAGGTGTGAACCTTATGTACTCACCCAAAGCATGATAGTGAAGGGACCAGGTCCTCATTATGTTAGTTGCATCATGTTAGTAGACAAGGGGTTATATAGGGTTTAAGGGGTTCATGGGGTAGTTTGACATAAACTAGAATAGAGGAGGGTCAAAACCTTATCGATGCATGTAAGCTAAGGGGTCCACATAGGGTTATCCATTCATCCTAAGGATTTTAGTTGGTGTTTTTTTTAGCATGAGAGCTATTAATGGTGGTTAAGATAGCTAAGTGGCATAAAGGTGCCACTTACTACTAGGTTGGGATTCCAACTCATCAATAGATTATGTAGGTAAATAAAATCACAACCATTCTACATAATTTATTATAAATAAATATTAAATTATATTCATTAATTTATGTCTTACTCTATTGCAATGACTAGTAATAACCTTTTCTAATTGATTCCAATTCTACTTATACTAGAGGCTCATAAAAGAACATGGCTTACACTTTCCATTTGTCATTCAAATGGATTACTCCCAATATTGCTCCTCAATGTGCCAGGGCTTCACCATAAAACTCAATTATTAATTCTGATCTTAGAGGTCACCTTTAAATAGGTGTTGGCAACTCCTCTTGCTAACTAAATAGGTGTGTGCTGAAGGATGAATAGGTGGGAGCTTATCAGTTTTATTACACCATATAAGACAACCAGGTGTGTGTCAAGCTGTTGATCATAATAGTTATCCTATTTACTCCACTATTTAAACCTTCATGTTCCTTAAACCCCAAGCCATCACATGTAGTACTGGTCAAGTATGCCTCGAGGCTTGTGATGTTATTCAACCATTGGATAGTTGTATGGGGACTCTGGGAGCTGATCTAGATAGTGCTAAGGTGTATAAAAATGGGTCATTCACTTCCTCCAAGGGTCTCCATGCTCTGAGATGTGTCTTAGTTAGTGAAAGACCAAGTCTTATCAAAAAGGGCCCCAAACAGGTCCTAATAAGGTAAGGAAAGTATTAATTCTCCAAAATTCATCAAAAAAAGTTAAGATTCATGTTTTTATATTCATAAACACCTTTAAGTGCCTTACTTATAGACCATATACCTACATTGAAGGGTCAAATTCCCACACCATCCATAGCAAGGGCTTAAGCATGGAGATATCAACTTTAGTTGATGGAAGATCGTTCCAAATGGCTCATGAGATACAAAGGTGATTTGTAACTTATTCCAAGAAGAATCTTCATCTATAGGGTTTTACTCATTCCAATATAGTTGATTGTGTTTCATTATGGTGAACAGTGGGTTAAAGGATGATGTTTAAGTGTTGGTATTGCATAAGAACTAGGTAAATAGGTTTGAATATATGATAATGACCATATGAAACCTTGAGAAGATCTATGGTAATTTTTATCAAGATTGAGAATGTAAGGTAACCTATAGGTGTGGTGTTTTGAAGCAAAACATAGTCAAAATTACACTCAACCTTGACCTTTTAAGGTATGTGAAGAGACATGAGAAAGGTTAAAATGAAGAATGGACATAAAAAATATATACCATGATGATATACATATTAAATTATCTCCATGCCTTAAAAATAAGGTACTAAAGGGACTCCAATAGTAAAATTAATAGTCCACATTCAAAACCTTGCAGACAGTACTATTTTCCAAGTTTGCCTTAGGTTTTAATGTTATTGAAGGGTCTAATGACCTAATCAAGGGCCCAAATTTGGTGTAGGGGGTATCCATAACTTGGAGAATCCTCTCAAACATTAATTTTGTCTAGGATAATAGGGAAATTACACTATTTTTTATACAAAGGCTACTTCCCTTGAGTACAAACCCTACAAATTTGAGGAATGGAGAGAAAGGGATGAGATAAGGGGATAATGAGACCTTTAATAAGGTGTAAATAGATGTGGTAGGTGTATATCAACATGAAAAAACATGAATATAAGTAATAATCTCAACAAGATGGTTTGGGTTGCTAATTATATAGATAGGTCTGTTAGGCATGGTTTAGGCCTAAAGACAAATGGAGGGTCAACCTCATTTCTAAACTTGGGTGATCACTCAAATGAGATGGACATGCTTATAAGATCATTTAAGATGTGTACAATCTTTTTTAATGTAGAGAATTCACAAAGAAGGATAATTTTGACTCAAGGATAACATTAGACCTGTGTAAATGAGAAAATAAGCTTGATAATATAACTTGGGATACTCACATCTCCTTTGACGCTTTGAATGAAGACTCAAGGGGATAATATGAGTTGAATAAGGTCATGGAAAACCATTTTATGGAATTTATTTGAGATTTTAATGACAAATCCTTATGAATAATGGCTAAGAGGATAAAATAGGCCTAAACTCATCAAAACCCTTACTAGAAACAAATTTGAGAAGATTTGGAAAATAGTGTACCCAAATGGTATATTTTACCTGAAATGATGATTTAATGTTGTAAGGAACTCTCTCACACTACTCCCCATATTTTGGAGTATATGGAATTGTATAGATGGAGTAAAAAAAGGGTTTTATACGAAGATTATAAAGATGCCAATCACATAGGATGGAATCTAGAGAGTTAATATAACTTCCCATGACAATTTATTACTTCAAAAAAACTCTTAGGTACCTAAACAAGAACTCTCATCTTGGGCAATTAGAACTAGCATGGTGAACATGGTAGTGAGAAGGGTGAAAACTTCAAGTGGAAACCTGTTTTAGGTGCACCTAAGTAATACAATGACATAGATGGCATTGAAACATGTCATTAACTCTATTTTATATATTTAATTAGAAACTAAATCTAATTTTGAGGCTAAGTGTGAGGGGTAACTAAAAAGGGAATTTCTTTGATTGTAAGAAGTGATGGATCATTCTCAAAGGAATATATATGATTAGAAATGTAGATAATGTATGGAGAAGCATGTTTTTATCCCTTCCCTCTCATTCCAATAACTATAAATATCCCTAGTTAGTTTTGGGGCATTCTAAAAGAGGTGAATGATGAAGGTGATTTCTTGGACTAGTAGAAGTGACTTCATGCCACATTTCAAGAGTTTCATGAATTGGGGTGCCACTTGTCTCTTCTAAATTTGCATGATCAATTTCACATTATCTTCTCATACACATTTAAATCCTTTTCTTATCTTTAAACTTATCCTTGTGATCCTTGGATTGCTTTCTTCTTTTCTTTCTCTCAAGTTTAATAAGAGTTAGCCATTTTGGCTATTGTAAGGATGATCCACCTAAGTATGGAAAAACCCTACTCATTTTCATACCATGGATCAATAAAGACTATTAATTTTACCTCTTATATGACTTTTCATAGTGTGTTCACTTTAATGATTGATCTTTCTTAAGGATGACTGCTATTTCCTTAGCATTATTGTCTCATTCTCTTACTTATTTGTACCTTGAAATCTTCTTCTTGCAAGTCATGTGAAGTGTTCTATGAAGTGTCAAGGCTGAGTGAGTTATTATATTCAATAGTGACATTATTGGAATATTATCTATTCCTCCTATATTAAACATTAATCACAACTTCATAATGAAATGCTGATGTGAGAAGATTCATATTAGAGAAGTGTATGCCTAGTTAGTCTCTTGGTCTCATGTGTGACATGCAGTTGGTTGGTAGTTATCAATTAATTTAGTGTATCACCACCTTTATAATAGTTTAATTTTAGTTTTTTCTCCATTTTCTTTTCAATCATAGGTTTATTAATGATCTAAAAGTGGTACATCAAGGGAACTATCCCTATATAGAGATTCACCTTGTTCTTAGGCTACCTACAGCCTAAAGATGTTTTAATTGTGCCATTTAGATGAGGAGAGTTGAGACATCTCCTTAAGGGGTGAAAATAAAAGTGACAACACTAATGGTTTTAGGAGATTTATAGAGGTTGGAATACAAGGTCTTGATCTTGACCACCACCTACAGTTGTGCCATTGCTCTTAAGGAGACTACCTATAGCTTGACTATAGGTACATACAGTACCATAAGTCAAACCTTAGAGATTACACCTAAAAACATGAGAATTGCATAGTTGAAGTTAGTTAAAGGACCTAAAATAAATCTTATAAGTCTTAACATAGGCTTATAATATTGGTAATTCACCTATAATATCCCTATTTGCTCCAAATTAGTCAATTATAATTCACTATAGTTTGATAGTGAGTTGAAACATAGTGATTTGGAGTATGTCCTAGCATGAATATGATGATAACAAGTCTAGATGAGTTTTAAAAGAGAATTGGAAGGATTCAAAAATGAATTTAAGAAATTTTTTCAAGATCTAACCATGTATTATGCATCTACATGTGTCTCTTTCAAAGCAAAAAATCATAGTTAACCCTTATATCAAGTCAAGTAGAGAGAGTGTGCAATGAGGGATTTGGGAAAAACTTAGAGGTGATCATATTTGGAGTAATTTAATAGTGATAATGACCACTTCATAATGATCTAATATAGTGTAAATATAGCATACAAGGGATCTAATAATTCAATACATAGTCCATATTTAGGACCCTTCACACAGTGAGATTCTCCATGAGTCTATCTTAGGTTTTGATAGAGTTGGAGGTGATAAAGATGTGAATAATTAATTAAAATTGATATAGAGGGTCCCAACCACCTATTTAATCCCCCAATATTTATATTTTTTTTGGGGAATAAGGGAAGCTCCTTATGTTCTATCTCAAATACAGGGCACTCCCAAGGTGTTGAAAGTCTACAGGTTTAACAAGAAAGTGGTGAGAATGAGGCTAGAAACTATTAATAAACTTATAAATATATTTCAAAAGCTATTATACACATGGAAAAGTAGTAAAAACAAAGAATATGGGTTTACAAAAATAGGGTAGTCCAAACCCGTATGGATGCAGTCAAACCCCACTAGGCCTAATCTAGACTTAATGCCTAAAAAGGGGTTCAACTTCATTTTTAGTGATAAGATAGCATTCCAAAGCATTAAAAATAATTAATTTGGAGTTATAAGGAGTTTTTGAACTATTATAATGGAAAGGAGACCATAGGTAAGCCATTTCTTGGCTTAATACCATCATAGGCTTGCATAGAATGGAGAAAGGAGCTTGAGAGGCTAACTTAGGATGCTCACACCTACATGGCGGATTAGGATGAGAAATTGAGAGGTTGTGAGATGTTGAAGGAGGTATTTAATAAATAATTTATGTAATTTATTCACAAATTAAATGTCATACCTTTATTAACAAACCTTAAGGGTCAGAATTACTCAAAACCCTTGCTAAGGACTTGTTTGGGGAAATGAAGGAGGAGAATTAGAATGAGCTAGAATGACCTAGGAGATGATTGGATCTTCTATAATAATCACCAAGGCTTGATCCCATCCACTTATATCTCATATTACTTGTATGGACAGGGTGTAAAATGGATTCTTGACTATTTTTGGCATTTTGAAACTATGAAAGAGTTTAAAAGGATGAAATACACTTTGGGGGGAATAATGTCACTTAATATAACTCACCATGTTAATTTTAGGCTTCATCTAAGCTCACCATTGCCTCTATCAAAAACTTCATCTTAGCTAGTCCAAAGTGGCATAGTAAACAAGTAAGTGAGAAGGTGAAAACTCTAAGTGGGAGGCCTTTAAGGTCTATTTGATGAATCTAAGGCCATGAAGGATCATACCAAGTGTCATAAACTCCTCTATATAGGTTGGATTGTAAAATTGAAGGCAACCTTGGTGCTAAGTGTGAGAGGTGAGTGAAAGAGGAGTGATTATGATTTCAAGTAGTGATAACTCATATCTAAAAAGAATCTTGATGATTAAGGACACCTATGATGCATGTTGGAGCTTGTCTATAACCCATACCTCTTAGTGAAATCATCTCACCGATCCCTATTCTATTGTGGGACATTTCAAGAAGGCCAAATGATGAAGGCAATTTCTAAGGCAAATGGAGAGTCCTACACCACATTTCAAGAGTTTTATGTTGTTGAGGGACATTTATCCTATACGATATTACATGTTATATTCCATATTCATTTCTCATGTAGATTTAACTCATTTTATCAGCTTGACACTTATTTTAGTGACTCTTGGACTTCATTATTTTCTATCCTCTCTCAAATTCTATAAGTAGTAGCCATTTTGGCTCTTGTAGACTAATACCACACCATGTATGACAAAGCCCTACCGATTTTGACATCTACTTTTCCTTTGAAAAAAAATGAAAAATTATTTTTGAGTCCATAAACATGTGTCTATGTGTGTAAAGTGATGTATGGTGATGTTAAGTGATAATCTTATATCCTTTCTTCTCCTTATCCTCTCATGTTTATGCAAGAGTTCCTATTATAATAGGTAATATAGAATGTAGCTAGTGTTTTTAGATCCTTTCAAGTGTACAATTGTTCTTAGAGTGTGTTATCTACCCTATGATCCATTTAACTTGTGTTGTCTCATGCATATCACCTCTATGTTGAATTAATTATGTTAAAACCTCTTAGGACTTTGAAGCTAGTTTGTAGATCTTGTTGCTTAGTAAAATAAGTATGATGGTATTGTGTAAATCCTTTTGGTGTATCACCCCCTTAGATTAGATTTATTTCATGCATACCTCTATCCTTTTTAGCAAAAGTAGACAATTAGTTTAGTGATAAGCACTTTAAGGCAAATTCAGGGAACTAACCCTTAAACCTAGAGGTCTACTTCTACTATAGGTAAACCCACATACCCAGAAGTATTCCCATGTTGCCCAAATTTAGAGGAGGCTTGAACACCCTCCAATAGGGTGAAATATTTTATGTATACCATTGTCACTTGGATCATTTATATTCCACTGAACTCATTTTCCTTCCACTTTGGACCATTGTAACCTCGACTGTTATATCCCATGACTACTTCTGATCCTAATTATGATTCTTAGGTATTTTTAACGCACTTAGTGCCCATTATACAAATAATTTCATCCTAAAAAATATTTCTTAGATTATTTTTGTAGACAAGTCTACAAGGATAGGTTAGCACATGGTTTTTTCCTACTAAATGGTTCCTTAGATTTATTCAACACTGCATATTATTCTATTATTATTTTGTTGTTGTTTGGTAGGAATTATTTTCTTAATAGGATCACATGTACCATTATATATAGTTTAGCTATTTAATCATATGTGTACATGAAAATCCTTATCTAAGTGGTTTTTTGTACCATTATTTATATCCATGATCCTCATTGTATCCAGTTTAGCTATTGTTTGAACTCTTACCTATGGAAATGCATCTCCTTATTTAGGTAGTTCCTTGTGAATTTTGTTAATATTTATTTTTGTTACTTATCCAAAAAACACACAAATATTATAAATTTATATAATAATATAATAACAACATTTCCTTTAACCTTTGTTTATTCTGATACTAAACGCTCTCGCTATTTTACAGGCAACTTGAACCATACTCCCACCATTTTTTGAGTTGGACCACTTAGTCTCTCCTAATTATCAATCAAGTTGAGACACTTAGAAAACCCATAAACATTTGTAAATGTTCTCCAAAAACCCTAAACAATATAAAATCATTAAAATTGGCCTAGGATTTCCACATGAGATATAAGGTTGTCAAAGTTTTTAGGTGGGGTTATCCTATTTGTTCAGTTTATTTCTAGACCACCAGGGTCATTTTCCTCCCATTTATAGGAGAACTAAATTATCATGAGGCTTGTATGGACTATGTAGGCTACAATTTGATACATGGGGTATCTTGGGTTAGTTCGGCCACACTCACATTTTCTTTTGTTTGTCAACCACTTCTTTGACTTAATAATCTTGGGAACCCTAGCTATTTCATGAGTAACCACTTGTAATTTAGTTTCCCCATCCTTCTTGGACTTAAACCTTACACTCTTACTGTTTTATGAGTCTATATTGTGTAAAATATCTATTTAACCTAGATACACTAATGCCCACTTGGCTTTTTTATGCTTTCTCCATTTTGAGAGTAACCTTTTCCAATACCTCACCATTTTGTGAGACACTTGTGTGCATTGTTCATTTCAAACATAATACATTATTGCACCCTTATATTTTTCTTATGATATCATAATTTTAAGACCTTTTCTCTTTCTAAAATTTAGATGCAGTAGGCTATCTGTCATGTCCCCTTTTTTAGTTGACATGTCCAGAGTTGATGGTTAGCCTATTATGCGACCCTCGTAGGCTGATGGGATGGATAGAGGGTCTTGATGGAGATGGGCTTGGATTTCGTTTGGGTTCTTTCAGATATCAATTAAGGGAGATATTAATATTTGATTGATTTAATCAAATATTAATTATTTGGTCCAATTTTAATTAATTATTAATTATTGGGTCTAATTATTTGATCCTAATTCTAATTTAAGAATTGGTCTAATTTTAAGACCCTAGTTCTAATTTAAGAAGCCCTAGTTCTAATTTAAGAAGCCCTAAGTCTAATTTAAGGGAATCTAATTTTAGCAAGCACACCTTTGGAGGGGTATAAGAAATTCTCATGGGAGAGAGTTTGTATTCATGATGATTATTGATATTGATTCTTGTTAAGAAACTCTTCTGTGAAGACTGTGCCAAGGGTTCCAGGATTCCATTTGCATTGAAGAATGTCAACTCTTCATTGTGTGTGATTTAGAGGTTGTGAGAGATCAGCCGATCTATTGCCAAATTGAGAGATAACTTCATACAAAAGTTATCACGTGTTTACAAGTTTGAGAGATAACTTCACACAGAAGCTATCACAAGGGTTTACAGGTATTTCATTATTTTTGGGTTTTGATTCAAGAATTATCCAGATATAGATCTTTTGTATTAGCCCATAATTCTACAGATTAGGATCAAGCATACAGGTTGTGCTATATCAGTGGCCGTATGAATTTCGTACAGATTTATGAAAATATGTACACATCAATAGAAAGTTTAGGCATCGACATCGGCAAACAGAGACCGACATCGGTCGACATATCACCGACATCGGCAAGTTAATGACTACAGATCGACCGACAATGGTAGTATAACCGACATTGGCGACTGTGTTTTTTTTACACAGTAGGCTAAGACGTACCAAATTCAGATTTCTTTCCCAGTTTGTAGAATATTCAGGATATTAAGGCCATACTTTCAATATTCTTTGTATACTTGATAGAGGACCTCTATTGTAAGCTTATGAGCAAATAAATAAGAGTTTATACTGTGATTTAATTATCTATTTGAAGATATTTTGCAAAAATTTAGATAAGCAATTCAGAGCTTTATTTTGATATCTGAAGGGATATTATAGTGGTATCAGAGCTAAATCCTGCCATCCTGAGGGTTTATAGATCTTATGCAGCCACAAGAGTTGGGACCACCCTGGTGTAACACACACAGTAGAGCTTTGTTTGAAGGCACTCAAGTTTTAGGATAGCAGTCGGAAGACATGGGTGACGATATTGATAGGGCCCGTATTCCTCACCATCCTAAAGATCAAGATGATGCAGAGGTTTTACTTACTCTTAAAGAACTACAAGGGAAAAGGTAGAATAACCAAGTATTAGAGCAGTTGGCAGTAGCCCTACTAAGATTAGGTACTCCGAGGAGACATTCCCCACATCGTGAAGATATCAGGAGTGATGCAGGATCATAGAGAGGCCTTGGGACTGCTTCTTGTACAGCTAACAGGCCTACTAGGCCTACCTTTGTGAGATAGGAGGTAGAGGAGGTGATAGTAGGTGAGGAGCATGAGGAAGCATTTATAGACACACTTAGGGCAGTGACTGATGAGTGGGCATCATTACCACCTATGGTCAGGGAGATGATTACTTTTGACTGATTCCTCACACAAAGGAAAGAACATTACCGAGGTCGACAGAATGGGAGACCAAGGCCCTAGAACAATGATTTGAAGCATGCTACGAGCAAGCTCACACTAGCAATGTTTGACAGTAGTGGTAAGGTGATAGCACAGGCCTGGGTTAGTAAGCTTGATACATTTCTCACATTGCGACCGATGGTTGAGGAAGATGCTATCAGATATGCAACACTACATCTTGAGGGAGTAGCTCACAATTGGTGGCACCACGGGATGGTGACACTCCATCATGATCAGATCACATCTTATCAGGAGTTTGTGGATAGGTTGGTGGAGCATTTTGATAGGAAAGACCCAGAATCCTGTTTCAGAGAGTTAGCTCAGTTGCGCTAGAGTGGGAGTCTAGAGGCATACATTGGTGACTTTCAGAAGTTATCAAGGTTCTTGACATTTTAGAGAGTTGACTTATAGTACTCTTCATAGAGGGATTGACAGAGCCATTGAGAGGTTGGATCAAAGGCTTTGATCCTCCTTCATTATAGGTAGCTATGAAGAAGGCACGTAGCATGGAGATGGCAGCCGCATCTAGTAAATTTAACTCCAGAGGTACTTCTTCATCTAGGGACCATAAGTGCTCCAATAGAGATAGAGAGGGATTAGATTTTAACATAGATAAATTAGGGGTTAAAAATGATTCAAAGGCCAACCCAGCAGCACCACCGTTGGATAGAGAGGCTCTTAATGATCTATGCAAGAAGAAGCTTTACTTCTACTGCAAAGGTCCATATGATATCCATCACGATTGCCCTTTGAGGCCTAAGGGAAAAGCAAATCATGTAATGTGGGCATATTATGAGGATGTGGAATCAGAAGATTTTAAATAGTAGGATAGTTTTGAGGAGGCAGAGGCTTCAAAGCCTAAGGTAGAGGCAGATTTAGAGCTTCATATACAAGAGGCACGCCTATCCAGCATTCAGTTAGATGAGTCATTCAGACTCCGTGGAGTTTTGGCAGGGTAGAAGGTCATCACCCTTCTTGATATAGGTGCCACATAATTTCATAGATGCTAGATTTGTGGAGAAGCGTGGACTCACTACCAAAGATTTTGAGGGCATTAGAGTTAAGGTAGCTGATGGTCACACTCTTAGGTGTGAGCATATGATTAGAGACCCCCCATTGCACTTGAACAACTATGAGTTCAAGGCTAATTATTATGTAGTGAACATGGGGGACATAGACTTAGTCTTTGGTATGAAGTGGCTTCATTCATTTGAGGAAGTTACTCTTTGTCTCAAAGACATGGAGGTTCATTTTGAGGTTGATGGGAAAACACATATTCTTAAGGCAATACGGGGCAGCAGCTTTAAACATATGGTTTTTCATCGGATGGAGATGCCTATACTACATGACATGATAGAGTGTGATGATGAGTGCACATTGGCACCAACACAGGAGAGATATGAGGATGAGCTTTGTCTTGAGGTGAGTTCAGTTCAAGAGTTAGCACATGTGGTAGGGACTCAGCTTTCTATTACAGGTGGGTCACATGATGATGATACGAGTATGTCTAGCATTCACATTCTAGATTCAGATATTATTCAAGGCCTGGAGTTCATGTTGATTGACAGCGGCGGAGATCATGACTACATTTGGGATCTAGGGGGGGAATTGATTGGTTTATCATTCAACGATTGCTTGAGGGCAAGCAATTTCAGGAGGGGTAGATTGTCATGTCCCCTTTTTTAGTTGACATGTCCAAAGTTGATGGTTAGCCTATTATGCAACCCTCGTAGGCTGATGGGATGGATAAAGGGTCTTGATGGAGATGGGCTTGGATTTTGTTCAAGTTCTTTCAGACATGAATTAAGGGAGATATTAATATTTGATTGATTTAATCAAATATTAATTATTTGGTCCAATTTTAATTAATTATTAACTAATTATTAATTATTAATTATTGGGTCTAATTATTTGATCCTAATTCTAATTTAAGAATTGGTCTAATTTTAAGACCCTAGTTCTAATTTAAGAAGCCCTAGTTCTAATTTAAGAAGCCCTAAGTCTAATTTAAGGGAATCTAATTTTAGCAAGCACACCTTTGGAGGGGTATAACAAATTCTCATGGGAGAGAGTTTGTATTCATGATTATTATTGATATTGATTCTTGTTAAGAAACTCTTTTGTGAAGACTGAGCCAAGGGTTCTAGGATTCCATTTGCATTGAAGAACGTCAACTCTTCATTGTGTGCGATTCAGAGGTTGTGAGAGATCAGCCGATCTATTGCCAAATTGAGAGATAACTTCATACAGAAGTTATCACGTGTTTACAAGTTTGAAAGATAACTTCACATAGAAGCTATCATAAGGGTTTATAGGTATTTCATTATTTTTGGGTTTTGATTCAAGAATTATCCAGATATAGATCTTTTGTATTAGCCCATAATTCTACAGATCAGGATCAAGCATACAGGTTGTCCTATATTAGCAGCCATATGAATTCTGTATAGATTCATGAAAATCCGTACGCATCAATAGAAAGTTCAAGCACCGACATTGGCAAACAGAGACCTACAGAGACTGACATCGGTCGACATATCACCGATGTTGGCAAGTTAACGACTACAGATCGATCGATGATGGTAGTATAAACAATGTCGATGACTGTGGTTTTTTTACACAATAGGCCGAGACGTACTAGATTCAAATTTATTTCCCAGTTTGTAGAATATTCAGGCTATTAAGGCCATACTTTCAATATTCTTTGTATACTTGACAGAGGACCTCTATTGTAAGCTTATGAGCAAATAAATAAGAGTTTATACTATGATTTAATTATCTATTTGAAGATATTTTGCAGAAATTTAGATAAGCAATTCAGAGCTTTGTTTTGATATCTGAAGGGATATTACACTATCTAAATTCCCAATTCAATTCTTGTGCACCTACTCATATCTTATCTTTTAGTGTGGTTTTAACCTAAAACCATACCTTCTTTTTCTCATGCACTCACTATTTTTCAAGCCCATTCCCTTATTCCTTTAACATACATTCATGTTACCTTTTCATCATTTTATTATATCCCATATCCTAGGATAACTACATTTGTCTTAAATTTTATGTTGGATCTTACATCCATGGAACTATGTAGGCAACATCCACTTTCCTAGTGTATATAGAGTCAACTCAGCTAACCCCTTCCTTTATTTCCTTTTCCCCCATTTTGTTTTGTGTTTTTATTTACATATCACTTGAGGTAAATTTTGTATCCATTGTTCTTGTCTCATTGTATCAATATTGTTATTTTTTAGCTTAGGGTTCACCCTCTCATAGAATGTAACACCCCTATTACGCATGCATGCATAATTTATTTTCTATTTACACTAACATTGTAATTAATCATTGTTTGTATGTGTTTATTTGATTTTTTGTTATTTTTTTGTGTTACCCATTTATTTTTATTGTCATTATATTGTTCAATAAGTATTTTTATTATTGTTTTGTTGTGCTTTGTTATCTCTCCATTTATTTTTATTGGTGTTTTATTTTTCATTCATTAGTTTATATTTACATTGTATTATGTCTTTATTTTATTTGTGGGTGTTTTATTTTATTTTTCATTATTTTTTTTATTATATATATATATTTTTTATTCATTTGTTATTTGTAGTCTTTTATTGTTTATTTCTTGGTGTTTTATTGTGCCTTTCTTTTGATCTTTTGTCTTATTTATTATATTATTTTTTCTATTGTGTTTGAATACACATCATAAAATTTTTGAGTATGGACTTAACTTTGGCTTGACTTGTTTACATTTTTATTTAATTTTTTTTCAAGTACACATTTTTTATTATTAGATATGGTTAATAAATAGGTTAAAGGTCTCATGCCTAGTACAAAAAATATTGAAAGATAGACAAGATAAATTAGTAGTACAAAAACCAACAAAGAACAAAATGCTAATAAAATAGCCACTACCATAGTCTTGTATCAAATGGATGCCAAAAAACTTTAAAAAACCATAGAACATGAGACACTAGGAAAAAACTAGTTCAAGTCATTAGACTTCGAGTAGAGAACCAATTTACTGATCCCAATATTATCTTTTTTCTTCTCCCTTCTTCTAGTGTGATTTTTGATACCTTGTAGAGGTGTAGTGACTTCCCTCTTCTTCTTAGCCCCATGGATTTGGTTTCTGCCTTTCCCTATTCAGAGTCCTTCATGTCTTCTTTACCACCTCCATTATGACTATTCCTTGTGCCATGTGGGGATTGGTCCACATTCACTTTTTCCTTATAATTATCATCCTTTCCCATTGAAAAGTCACTTAGGGATAGAAAAGCATTCAATTTATCAAAATCATTAGAAATTTATGAACTTGAAATCCTTTGGATGGCCACGTTCATCTGCAAAATTTGTACAGACTATTTAATTTCATCATTCAGGTTAAAATTAAAAGAAAATCAACCCACAATGATAATGGGTTTAACATAAACCAGAACACTCTTATGGTTGCCTCCATGATGAAATTCCCCTAGATTATTTTCTACACCAAACCCTTCATTCTTTTCCCCTTTGGGTTATGCCTCTTATTCTAATAAATCCTTACTATCCATTTATGAATCCTCCTATTAGTTATACATGTGTATTTCCTAAAAAAATATCTTGCTCCAGAAGGGTTCCCCACTTTTGACCATAAGTAGGGTGAGATCCTGATGAATTATCTCTATCGAAGGGTTAATTTTGAAATTAGTGAAAGATGCTTCAAGTGATTTTAGTAAAAATAAGTAAATACTTATAGGATTACCTCTAAAATGATTAAGGAGGAGGAAATGATGATAAAAAATGATAGTGTTTTTTCCCTCAAGTGTGATATATTTCATGACTTTAAGACAAACATCTATCCATCTCTTTCATAGATCAACCCTAAGAAACCCTTTATGATTTTATGACTTGGGGTTTTTATTCTCTGAGCTATAAAAAATATTGAGTACTTCATCTTTTATTTTTTTATCTTTTAAATCTTTAACACCATTGAAATCCATACCAATAATATCATTGATGATTTCTTCAATGACTATGATTTTTAAACCATGCATACAAACATCCTTTTCCTTCTAGAATCTTGAAAAATCATGAAAAATCACTATATCATGACCAAATAACCTTTTTATGAAGCTTTCAAGCCCTCCCTTCACCATTTTTATCCATATGTAAGGATCTTCTTTCACCTTATCATAGGAAATGGGTTCAATTCTATCACGATCACCTCCCATATTTAGATGTTTATTTTCTCTATACTTTATGTGAATGGGACCACTAGTTGTTAACTCTAGAAATGCCTTAATTTTATTTCCCTTAATCATAATAATAATTAATATGAAGTTTATCTACTCATGTGAGGCCTTGAAGTATGGATGAATCATGATTTGTGTGTGTGTGTGTGTGTGTGTGTGTGTGTGTGTGTGTGTGTGTGTGTGTGTGTGTGTGTGTAAATGCTACTACACCTATGTTGATTAGATTTATTTATGATAATGATCATAAAGTCATGCATTGGAGTGGACTTTATTGGACTAAATGATAGGTATGGAATTTATTATAAAGTCCACACCATCTTGTCAGTAGCTGAGAGAGCAACATGTGACCCCTAAGTTCACAATTTTATCAGCACTTTTATTTCTTTCCCTATAGACATCCCCATTAAAAGAAGTTAGAAAAGTTTTAGCATCCTCTATTATGATGATAATATTCTAGGAATATTGGGAGGAGCCCTTATATAAGTTGATAATGTTCATTAGATCTACTTCCACCTATAAGTTATCCAACCTCATCTTGGATGCAAGTTCTATCCCCCAACAAGTAGCTATGGTTTTTGATAAATGATTGGTTTAGATCCCCAAAGGT
Organism: Torreya grandis; assembly: GCA_037957365.1. Classification (NCBI taxonomy): domain Eukaryota; kingdom Viridiplantae; phylum Streptophyta; class Pinopsida; order Cupressales; family Taxaceae; genus Torreya; species Torreya grandis. Next base: position 734,885 of record JARHVA010006799.1, read on the forward strand.
CTTGCATATTCATCCAAAAGGTTTCCATTAGAATCCTGGATGACTCCTCCACCTCTAGTGGGTCCAGGCTTCCCTTTTTCCACTCCATCAAAATTCAACTTACACCATTGAGCCAAAGAGAAAATCCACTTAATATTCATTCTATCAACACTCTGCTTTTGAGATTGTGCAAGAATCATAAGATTCAATGAAATTAAGATCTAATAGAAGTGAGAGGAAGGGGGATCACCAAAAGAGGATACATACATTAACTAATTATCTTTGATAAAATCCATTATTTTCATAAAAGTAGAGATATGACTGGGGTTCCAATTGTTAAAGATGGCCAAATTTTTGAAAACCCAAATTACCTAGAAAATATGAGGGAGGGTAATATTCCAAAAGAATTTTAGGGGGGGATAATCCCAAGGTGCCTCCCATTTCTAGATCAAATCCCTTATAGATCCCAAAAAACCCAAGAGTAATTAAAAAAAATTAGAAAAGATTTTAAAATGAAAACAACAAAAAGACAAAAAAGGAAGATATGTTTAGAAGATTCAGCCTCCTTTTTAAAGAGTACACACTTTTTAGGAATTGAAAGTTCCCTTTTCATTAAATTCTCCACTATTAAGGTTTTGTTTTTGGGTAGATAGACAGAAGAAAACATTAATCTTAGGGATAGTATTTTTTATCCACAAACAATTCCAATTTTATTCCAAATCTTCTTGATCTTATAAAGATAGGTAATTAGATTTAACAAAAAATTGACCATTAGGGTTGGCTATCCATATAAGATCATCATATTTGGTAAATATGCTAATATGGGTGTTCTAAAGTTGGTTATTTAACTCTTGTAAGGAAAGAGTTTGTTGTTGGTTCAAATATTATTTATATAGTAACTTATACATTTTGATGCCTTTAACATCCTACTAATAAAAACACACTTTGGGACCAATAACCTCCTTGAGATACTCACTCATTCCCTCTATAGCTAGTGAGGATCCTAGTAGGAACTAATTGAGCCATCGATCATCCCAAAATTCAACTTTGTTCCCTCTACCAATTTTTCATTTTATCCATCTTAAGAGAATATCCTTTTCTTTACTCAAATATTTCCAAAATGATGAACCATTAATAGGACCTTCTTTAGTAATAAAGCAAGGACACTCACCTGAGTTCATATACTTAATTTTAATAATCTTTGTCTATTGGTTATCTTCCTTAATCACCCTCCATCCTTACTTAGCTAGTATAAATTGATTAATATACCTCACCCTATTGATACCCAAACCCCCTTTTGTTAAAGGTAAGAAAGCTTTCTTCCAAGATAAAATAAGAAATTTGAATCTATTTTCCATCCCCCTCTAGAGAGTTTTTTTTTGAAATTGCTCAAGTTATTTCTCCACTTTGTCTAGAATAACAAATAAAGACATGAAATAATCTAGAATGCTCTGCAAAGAATTCTTGATTAATTAAAATTTGATATCTTTAGAGAGTGAATTCCCTTTCCATCTAGATAATTTATTATGAATACTATTAATAAGAGGGTTTCAAAAATTTGATTTCATGTTTCCTTTGAAAAAAGGAATGCCCAAATACGAGGAAGGAATATTATTTTTTATGCAACGTATAATCATAGGAATCTTCCCCTACAAAATTAGTGGAATATTGATGAAAAATAAAGAGCTTTGAAGGAAATTAATTATTTGACCTGACACTACCTCATAGATTTCAATAATTTTCCTAAAACATTTAGCTTAAGATACTGAGGCTTCTCCCATCATCAGAGTGTCATCTATGAATTGTTGGTGGGTTATAAGTCTAGTGTTTGGAACAATTTTAATTCCCTTGATGAAACCATAATAACTAGTACTATCAATTATTCTACTCAAAGTTTCAACCATTAAAATTAACAAATAAGGTGATAGGGGATCACCTTATTTGAGACCTCTACCCTGAGGAAAAAAACCTATAGGAACCCCATTGATGATGATTGAAAACATAGAGGTGGATATGAAGGAAGCGACTAGATTTCTAACTACCTAATTAACCATAAAATTTTGAAGAACTTTATCCAATAAGTTCCATAAAACCCTATCATAAGCTTTGTTCATATTAAATTTGGGGAGAATTCCTTATCTAGAGGAGTTGGAAATCAAATATATAGTTTCATGAGAAATAATAATACTAGATATATCTACCAAAAATAAAATCCCCATGTTGTTCCACATTCAACTTGTCAAGAAGCATTTGAATTCTTAAAGTCAGACCTTTAGTGAAAATGTTATAAAATGTGGAACAAAGGTTGATGGGTCTAAAATCCTTTAACTAATTTACTCCATACTTCTTAGGTATTAAAACTAGAAAATTATTGTTGAATTATTGAAAAATTATTATAGCTTTGAAGAATTTTGTGATAGCTAAGAAAATTTCAGTCTGAATTATGTCCCAAAAGACCTGGAAGAAAAAAGGGGGAAAACCATTTGGACCTGGGGCCTTGTCACCTTCCAAAGAGAAAATTATGGAACTAATGTTTTCATTAGAAGGTGGAGATATAATAAAAGCATTATCTTCTTGGGATATAACCCCTTGAATAAGGTTTAACACATGTTCTTCAATATGGAGATCTTAGGAGGGAACATGAGTTAATAGATTTTTATAAAAGTTAAAAATTTACAGTTCAATGTCTTTTTCATCATTATATATCACCCCATCTTATCCATTGATTTTAGAAATTAATTTATGTTAATGATTTCTTAAGGCTAAGAGATGTAAATACTTAGTATTCCTATCACCTTTCTTAAGCCATATTTTCCTTAATTTTTGGCACCAGAGGGTTTCTTCTTGAGATTCTAGATTGTGAAATAAACGTAAGATATTATTTTCTTTGGCATGAGAGGAAGGAGTGGAACTGAAAGCATTGATTTCCTCCTCAATTATATGTAATTATTTCTCTATTTAACTCTTTTGAGTGAAAATATTCCCAAAAACTTCCTTGTTCCAAATCTTAAGTTTATGCTTGACATGTTTAAGTTTCATGGCTAAAATATACATGACAAAGCCTTGCATAGGAAACTTCCACCATTATTTTAGTAAATAAAGTAGATTTGGATTAGATGGCCACATTTGCTCAAATCTAAATGGAAATCTATTAAGTTTATACATCTTCTCACTAGTGAAAAGCAAGGGATTGTGGTCAGAGTTGACTTTGAGAAAGGAGGATAAATAATATCCAAATTATAAATCCCTTGAAATTGAGACCAAGAATCTATCTAGACTAACTTGAATAAGGTTTTCACATAATCTCCTATTTGACTAGGTAAAGGGATTTATTTTCAAGTCAACATCAATGAGTCCTACCTCAGTAATAAAATCACTAAAATCCATCATACTCTAATTGAGATATCAGATTACCCCTTGTTTTTAAATTGGGGATAAATGAGAATTAAAGTTTCCTACCACCATCTAGTTCATGTCTATGAAACATTTTCTAATCTCAATCAGATCTGCCTAGAGTTTTTTCCTATTGTTTATGGTGTTAGGTACATAGATGTTTGTTATGACCCACACAACTTTATTTTGAATATCTTTGAAGAAGACCATGATATGTGATTCATATTTTAATATAATCATCCATTCCAAGATAAGGGGTCCTAAAAAACTATCATCCCATTGGAAGCACCTCTATTACTATTATTGCTACAAAGAGATTTATCCTAGATATTAACTTTATTCTTCAAAATTTTAGTTGAAGACATTTTGTTTTCATAGAGAATTAAGATAGCAAGTTTGTGCTTGAAGACCATATTTCTTTCCAGTCTTTGCTTTGTAAGGTTATTCAAACCCCTGATATTCCAAGATATAATCTTCATTTCTTATTACTTAAGAAGTGTCTGAGTGTTATTTGGGTACCCATTACAACTTATTTGTTGGTTTCAAATTTTTTGGCATTATGATTAGATGGTCTTCTTGTATATTTCTACTCTTCTCTTAGTTCAACTTTTTTCATACCCTTTTTTGATTGATCTTATTTCAAGTACACATTATTAATAGACATGGATCTTGATTACTCACATCTTGATTTCACATTGTTTAGAAATTTGTTCTTGATTTATTTTTTACATTCTTTTCCTACTTAAATATTGATTGTTCATGTCTTAATTTTAAGTTAGGTTACATTTTTGTATTGTTATTTTTATATTTGTTTTATTTGTTTTTGGTTTAAATGTCAATAGTTTTAACTTTAGTTTTGGTAATTTTTATCATTATCTTTTTTTATAAATATTCACATTTGATCTGATCAAGTCCAAACTAAAAAACAAAGTTATTATAAGTTAATCATATTTATGATGCACAATTTAAAAATTGATATAGTAAACACCAAGTGCTCAAAATTTCAAAAGTCAATGTGGCACTAAAAATCATTTTTGAACACACCATACCCAATACCTAACACAAGATATATCCTAGGCCAATTATGGAAACCAACAAGACTATATGCAAGACATGAATCTCTTGACATACACTATGAGTCTAATTAAATATTTATATGATTATTTTGGGATGTGCATATCCAAAATTATCCTCTAGAATCTAGTCATATATGAGGTATAACAATAGAAATAAATCAACATCCATATGGAAACTAAGGACATGCATCTCTTGAAACTAGCATATCCAAACATATCATAACAAGATAAATATGAATGTAAACATCATGTGACAATAAAATAATATTAAAAATACATGTATAAGTATCAATAATCCAAAAATAAATGTCATATATATCTCTCAAAATCATGTTTTATACATTATTAAAATATATATACATCTCATAATAAAACCAAGAAGATATACATAAATCAACTTTAATCATGGCCGTCCCTAACAAGAATTTATTAGAATTTCTAATCCATCCCTAAAATTGGAAATTATGAGAAGCATAATCACTAAGGGGTTGAATCAGTGTCTTCAAAATATTCATTCAATTCCACTTAATCTTACATGAACCATTCATACAAACATGAACATCTATCAAATCATATGCAACGATACAAGATCATGAAACACATTACATATGCTGGATAACCTCAAGGGAAATAAAAATAAATAATATATAAAAATTAAATATATTAATATAATAAAAAAACCAATATTTAGTGAATCACTAACTTCACAAGGAGCACCAACCCCAACTAGTCAAGCACCCACTAAACTAGGCTTTAGCAGCACCAACCTGCAAGGAGGCACCAACCCCCCAGATGACTCAAAACCAACTCAAACACATGAAAATTTTGATCAAAAATATAAAAAATAATTTATCAAATAATATATTATGATCACCTTCTTTATCTCTTCTCACTCTTCTATCCCTGTCAAACTCCCTTATATGCTTCTTCATTTATCTACATCTCTTTAAGACAGATTAGGTCATCTAGCCTTGATATTCATCTATAGTACCAATGTTAGATAATAATTATAGTTTATATATACCACTATTATGGTCTAAAACACCTCATTTATCTCTTAAAATTTCTATTTACTTTGCTTGCACTCACTCATTCTCTAACACATCAATTAGGCCTATTATGCCTTGTTCTTATACAATCCTCTAGATCACACACCTCTTGGTTGTAAATTCACACATGAAAAATTATATTACCATTAAAATATTTCATATAACATACTTCATACATGAATAAATCATTAAAATTTGTCATCTTCATATTAACATACCAAAACCTCTTTTAGGCCTTAAGGAGACTTAATTCAATCAGGCCTTCATTAGCACATGTTACCCTTTGATCTTATTCAAACACTTTTAAAATACAAAATTTTTGGTATCACTTCATATACCACTAAAATATACTCCCAATAATATCATATTAGGTCCACGACACTTTCTAGTTCCAACCATGAATTGAAGCACACCATTAGTACTATTGACATTAGGCCTTCACACACACAAAAAGGTTTGTCTTGAAAAACTAAAGATAACATATTATTTAGCCATAAAAAAATGAAAATAAATCACATAAATAGAACATAAAATACCTAAAAAATTTCAATAAGTTCATTATACTTCATCATGTAGGTAAAAAAGACTAAAAATAATCCTGTAATTTGCTCACTTTGAACTGCTAATTTTTCTCAAAGATCAGTCATGGTGACTCAGACTTAAAAAACTTGTATAGACATTTTAAATTAATTATTATGAATTTATATGAATGTATTACATCTCTATACCATCTTAAAATATAAAAATCATATGGTCTAGTGGAAATTATTTGTCTTATAGACCAATTTATTGACCTCACTATACACAAACCTCACTCAGTCAGACAAGCCATTTTGGCTTCATCATTTTCACCAATATACCTAAATCAAAATATTTTTAATCATAATTAATAGGAAATAAAAATCCAAAAAAACATATCCATGCACTTGGTTTCATCACTCTATCATTATAACACATTCTTAATCATCTTATCACTACTACCTAGGTTTTTCACTATTTACACCATTTGGTCTATTAGCAACTAAATAACTAAGATGATCAATTTAGAATAATTTAGGAATATAACCTAAATATAAAACTTCATGGACATGAAACATGAGTCTAAATACTCATCCCCCATCCATTTTCATACTTTTAACTTGGTGAACTCTGATTTCTATAGAAAATCTTTGATAGCTTAACACTTTCTTATATGGTCTACTCACATAAATGATAACTCCATCACACCTAGAGGTTCCTAGGAGAGTTGAATACAACATAAAATATCTTAAATAATCATACCAATAAATTATAGGCACTTTTGATCAAAATATTCAACATCGAGTCTTTCTTAAGGTTCTAAGAGGGTTTAAACATGTTTCCATTCTTAACAATCGTTCATAAATCATAACCCCTTAATACAAAAATAAATGACTAAATTTTTTATATAGGACCCTTAACCATATACCATGAATATATTATGCTCCCATAAAGAGGTTTTGTGATCTAAAAAGACATAAGAAAATCCTTCTTGGATTGAAGACCCTTCATTTTGTGCACTTGAGAGATCTAAAAATGACTTTTTTGCATTTTATTTCAAATCTTGACCTCAAAATACATGAACAAACTTGAAACAACATGACTCACCTATTAAAATTATTACATGTACTCAAACACTTTGAAATATGGTCATGACCCCTCATTAGGCCACACTTTCTCTCTCTTTGTTCTTATAGACCTTGACCTACAAACCAAATTAGGCCTTAAAAGTGACCTTCATACCTATTTCAATGCAATATATAATTTATTAACATACTCAATAAACCTCTCCCATTCTTAAAAACTATCATACATCCTTCCCATGCCTTGACACTAGATCATGATATCTCATTAGGCCAAGCATCATCTAGGAGTGGTCTAGGTTCAAACTTGTCCTAAAGGTCTTATCCTTGTCAACTTACCTTGAGACTCTCATGAATGATCCAATGCATCTCATACATTCTCAATCAACCTCATATAACCAATCATGCCTATGTGTACTCATCTCACCAAGCCACCATGCTCATACCTTCTTAAAAGGCCTTTTCATGTTATGACTAGGCTTAGGCTACTCAAATACGTATACCTTTATGTAACCATAAGGCATTAGTTGAATAAAAATTATATCTTTTGCCTTAAAATTATATTTCATGACAACATACTTTAGTGAAAACACTCCATCAATACCATTTTTCACATCAACACACTATCAGCTAGGTACACTCTCACAATGACAACAACCTCATACAAGATGTGCCATTGAAATTAATGAAAATAATCAACAATCTCCCTCTTTATCATTTATGGCAACAAATCTTGGAAACTTATCTCAACAATCAACTTATCCCTCATTTTGAATTTTGTCCCCTTTGGACATAAATGACAAAGTGATGTCTATAACTCCTTAGATCACATGCCTTGCAACCAAAATACTTAATACACAAGACTATGAAATTATGAGTCATAATAAAAACATGCCCCCCTATCTCCATGCATAAATTATTTGAAAAACTTACATTCTCTTTGAGATAATGAACCACTTAATTATCTACCCCAAAGCAATCAACTTCTTCAATGATTGCCAAGGGCAAGAATTATTTTTAATTCCTATCTTAGGTGTTCAAATGTTACCTTTTGAAGTGGTTTGGTCAAAATTTCTATAATTTTTGGTACTCTTCTTATCATATAGACTTCCTAACCAATCTACACCTATGTAGGTTGTCAAATTTACCTAATTTCTCCTTAGATACCAAAATTCATACTCCATAGTCCCCTTGATATACCTAAATATCCTTTTGACTGCTTGCAGATGATTTTACTTTGAATATGCTAAAAAACTTCCCACAAGATCTACTACTTACATGATGTCAAGTCTAGAGGTAGTGGTGTATATACAAATTCCAAACATTGACCTATGTGACTTCTAATTGACCTTTAGACACTCATCTTCTTTTCTCAACTTACACCCTATGATCATAGGTGTACTAACTTCATTTGAATATTTCATCTCAAAGTTATTCAATATCTGTCTTATGTATTTGGTGCATGAAATGAATAGAAATTTTTTAGATTGAGTGATTTTCAACCCAAGAAATAATTATAGTCCTCCCATCATCGACATCTCAAACTCTTTTTCACCACTTCTACATATACCTTGGTCATGTTCTCATTATTTCTACCAAAGATGATGTCATCCACATTGAAAACTACTATCAATTGATGGTCATCTTCTGTCTTTATTTAAATATTACTATATATAACTCCTATTTTGAATCCTTGATCCAATAGATACCTATCCAACCTAGCATACCAATCTCTAGGAGCTTGATTTAGACCATGAAGAGCCTTTTTCAATCTAAAAGTATATTCCTTGTCACATGATAGTGAAAACCCCTTATGTTTCTCTATGTACACCCCCTCTTCCAAATTCACATTAAAAATGTATATTTGACATCCATCTAGTATACCTTAAACCCTTTGAATCTTGCATATGATTGAAAAAATCTAATGGCCTCCAATCTTGTTACTGGTGCAAAGGTCTCCTCAAATTCTACCCCTTCAACTTGTCCATATCCATTTCATACTAATCTATCTTTATTCCTATAGACTTATCCATTTTCATTCAACTTATTTCTAAACACCATTTTGTGTTGATAAATTTTTTGTCTTTAAGCCTAAGAACTAGTTCTCAAGTCTCATTCTTCTCTATTTAGTATAACTTCTCCTTCATAGCACCTATCTAAAATTTGTCTTTGATTTATTCTATAAGATTATTAGATTCAATCTTAGATAATTAACATTCTCTTTATTTATAATACCTACCAATCTTATCCTTATTTACATACATGTATTCTTATTGACAATGCTTTAAGATTTAGGATGATCTCTTTTAATCTATCTTGAGTGGACTTTTGAGTCCTATCTCTACTAAACTTCTTATTATTCATCATCAACCTCTATAGTTTCCTCTTCATTAATGAAGACTAGATTCTCTAAAGTATTTTTTGACTATGAGTATGATTTTCTTATCTCATCAATCTACACATTGGTGATTTCCACTATATTTTATAACCTCTTGTTATAAAATATATATGCTGAGCTCATTCATGAGTATCCTAAAAATATACCTTCATCAGATCTAGGATCATACTTTCTTAAGTCTTAATCATCTCTTTTGATGAAACATTTATTCCCAAACACTCTAAAGTGTTCCATATAGTAGGTCTACCTTTTCATAGTTCATAAGGAGTCTTGTTTCCATTACTCCTTATCTATCATTTATTCAAAATGTACATTTTAGTGTTTACTACATCTCTCCAATATCCATTGTATAATATAGACTCATTTATCATAGTTCTATCCATATCTTGAACTGTCTTATTATTTATTTACAATAACCCATTCTACTAAGGTGTCCTAACTATTGAGAACTATCTCCTTATTCCATGAACATTACATAAGTCATCAAACTCATTAGACTAAAACTCTCCTCCTCTATCATATCTTAGGTACTTAATCTTCCCATTCTTTTCATTCTCAACAAGAACATTCAATACCTTAAACTTGTCAAGAGATTCTAACTTTTATTTTAAGAATACTATCCAAGTCATTTTTGTGTAGTCATAAATGAGTAACACAAAATAACTATCTCCTTAAATGATTTAAATTATTGTAGGCCCATAGAGATCATTATGTATTAACTCCAAAGGTATTGTAGTAGAGTTATTATAGGTATAGTCACTAAGCGGGGGTAAATTAGTGAGCTTAGATATTTCAATTTCAATTCCAATCCTTTCAAACTATTAAACAATCAACATATATTAACTTGATCAAGAAACATTAACAATAGAGCTAATTCATTCAATGCATACATAATATCAAACACACAATACATAGTTCCTATGGGAAACCCTCATGGGGAATAAAACCCACTCTCAATCTTTCAACACATGGACTACTTGTCCTCTAAGAGATTATAAATAAGAGACTAGTTAAGTCCTTTAGACCAAAATTTAGTGAAATAAAAAGTTCCATAAGGAGAACCATCTCCTAAGATGATCAAGTCCTCCTAACCACCTATTGGTCAAGTATTTTTGACTCAAAACCTTGATCAAGTTCTTTTGACCAAAGGCCTTTAGTGAAACACCTATTTCACAAGGAAAAATTGTCCCTAAATAAGATTGGGTCATTTAGACCTCCTATAAAGTGAACACCTCCACCTTAAAATTGATGTATTTAATACCTAATAATCATTCTCTAGTTTTATAAATATTACACAAACTCCCTATCTATATCATATAGGCCTCTCACATAGGCATGACACACTATATCTCCTTCTTCATTCAAAATACCCTCATATACACACTTAGACCTCTTTACACATGTCCAACCTTCAAACCTATAAGAGAACTTTTTTGTCATCATAAATATGCCCTAAAATTCATACACAGTAAAAAAAATTGATATTATCATCAACTCATCCAACAATAATAGTACCTATCCTCTCTTATTCACTTCAACACATACTACATACATACAAGCATTTCACAATTCTTGAAACTATCTCATTTGGTTTCACTATATATAGAGTATTCATGATAAATAACTTCTTGGTCAACCATTAATCATGCCTTATCCCTTAAGCAATATCTCACATCAAGACATGGCTCAAAACATTACTCATAGGTCAGACATAGCATCTATGGGTCACCCTTAAGTAGCTACACCTTTCAATTCGGCCTTTGTACCTCTTATATGTCTCATGGAGACCTATTCACCCATTTAACACTTCATCAAGAAAAATAAAAACATAAAAACACTTTCCAACTCATGGATCCATGCCACATGATATATATGTCACATTTAATTTCTAACATCCATCATAACACTCTTTTGCTAACCCCTAATTAGCTCAAACACCTCTTTGTACACACAATCATTATTAAAAAAAACATAGTTATGTTATAACCCTTTATTCATATTAAATATGAATACTAAAACCTTCCTAATTCCCACATATTGTCCTCAAAGAGTCTAAAAAATACTCCAATATCTAGTTCACCTTAAAACATCAAGATACCAACAAGCACAACTCAAATACCCTTCTCGGGTTATTTGTAGAATGTGCATGAAAAGATATTCAACCTTAAACCTCCATAATTTTTACTGTCCAAAATTTTAGATCTTAAAATATATATTTTCATATGCACCTTGGAGTCTTCTAAAAATTTTATTTTTACACCATGAACAATTTTTATTCTACTTATATCAAAAGATATGGCCTATAGGTCTTTCATTTGTTAAATTCAAATATTTGAATTCAAACAGTCACAGTTAAACTTCAATCACTTAAAACACATCTCATCCATTCACATATTATATTAAATACACACCATTGATATTCATTTAGATTTAACTCATAGTCAAACACTAACAAAATGTTAAACTTTAAACACTTATTCTCATATCGTTACTTCCTGACACCTAGGAATAACAACGCTTTGTTGATCTTTTTGTAAGGAGCTTGATCTTTACCCATTTTAAGCATCAAACACTTTAGAATATTTGACTCAATATGTGTCATTAGATAAATATTTACATTCTCCTATGAACTATTTGATCTTAATTTGGTCTTAATCTTTATCTCTTATAAAATCAAATAAGTATAACAACCATTGCAATCTATCTCAAAGGCCAATTTTGGACCTCAATAACTTTTGTTGAACTTAGTGTAGACACCAATATCATGTCAACCCCCCCTTGGTCCCTTTCTAAAATGTTAACACTCCTAACCCACACTTGAACCCCTTTCACCTTGGACACCTCACCTAGACACCTCGTCCTAAGACCATTTCTTACCCTATGAGTCACTTTGAGACTAGGTCCTCCAAATCCTAACTACCCATGACCTATTCTCACTCCCTAACCAACTCTTGTGCCTCATAAGCCCATGTTTTAACCATTTTCTAATGGAAAAAGCACTTGGCGGGTGGAGAACTGGGCAAAGAACTAAAAATAGCCCTTTTACCAATTCTCCTACCACCGACGTCAGTCAACCCGCGGCCAATGCCGATGGGATTGATGACATCAGTTACATAAGCCTAGCTTTAACACTGAGCTGCCCCCTACCTTCTTGTAGATTGACGTGCACACTCTGAGACCTAAAGCATCAGAACTCAACTATCATTCCCCTGGCTACCGAAGCTTTACACAAGTCATTCTAGAGACTAGATTGAAACATTATACGAGGACCTCAACATCAGCCACAATGAGAATAAGCATTCTGACACCTCTTGTTATTCACCCAATAGAGCTAAATATTCTAATTCTCATTTTAGTATTTTAGAATGCTTTGTTAATTAGTTTACATTTGAGATTTCTAAATACTATCAAGAGGCCCGACTTCTTTCGTGGAGGGGCTGAAAGGCCTTCCCCTTATTCTTACCCTCTTTATACACCTATCCTCTACCTTTACCCTTCCTCAAACCTTATTCACTTTCCCACAACCCTACACAAACCTCCTAAATTCTAGAGACTCCTCTGTCCATCATGGAAACACCCTAAAAGCCATCTAAGGCCGATTGCCCCTACTGACATCGGCAACAAAATTGACATCAGTACATTTTACCAACTGACCTCGGTAGGCTCACTAATGTTGGTGACTGTATTCTAAATTAGCAAACTAGAAAACCTATCCAAACAGCCCATAGACCAGACAAGACCTTTAGATAGCTTTCTATAACATTCTGAGACTCACAAACTTTAGAGAATAGGTACATAACATTCTACCTTTCCATCTCTTTAGTCTTTTATCATTTCTTTTTATACAAAACTCTTTTCTTTAAATAGTGGACTGTCATCCCTTAGGGAGCTTTACGCTTCTGCAATCGAGCGCATAACTTGGCAGTCCATCATATCCTCTTCTAACATTTTCTTGTTTAATTCTCTTTCTTATTGTAGGTGTTTCCTCCACAACCAAAGAGGAGCTCCCACAGATCTTGGATATGGTGCGCATCAAATTCGGGTAACATCAAACCCACAACCTTTAACTTTAGTTTCTTCTTTATTTGAATGCAATCAGTTAAAATTTAGAGAAACATTCTAGCATGCCTGATGGGACCCTTGGAGTTTTCCTTAGGTTCATTCATTCTTCTTCTTTTAAAAATCAAACTTTCATGTAGATGTATAAGAAAAATATTCTCTTCTTGCATCCCCTCTTCTATCTTTTTCTTTCAAAAGGAAACCATTATCAAAAGTTAAAAAAAACATCTCTTTTTCTTCTTATAACTTCTTGCATGCATCATAGAGTAGTGAAAAAACTCATGCTCTTTACCTCTTCTCCATTTGTTTGCATTTGAATAACATATTTTGATTTGGGTTAAAAACTACTGCATTTCATTCTTACTTGAATGCATACTTAGCCTACTTAGTAATTAAAGAATTATGAATGAATCGTAGTGCACAAATGTTACACAACCAAATCACAATCACTTCAAATCAAACACATAAACTTACTTGAGACAATGGCCATCTAGGATTTCATCACTTAGCAGATACCTTACCCCACCCGACGATCCTACTTGGATTTCACCACCAAGAAGAGGACCCACTCTGTTCTCTGGTAGAGTATAAGTGAAGGGAGCAAGCCCCAACACCAAGCCACGTACTGAACCTAACACAAATATTTTTTAGCACCATAACACAACCTAAAACCAGCCATAGACTTCCTCTCTGGGCCCTATTCTACAAGCCCAACTCCCAACATATTCTCTTAAGGCATAAGCCACCATGACTTTAAAACTTATTCTTAGGAATCTAATGTTTTAGAGGTTGCTTGCCTAATCATCTATTCTACTATTTTTATCTGAGTGTTTGAGTTGGTAAGGTCGTACCATTTTGAAGTCCAAAATAACTCAGAATATCTTATTTTTCCAAAAACTATTAATTTTTTGTGTTTCTAGAATTACACAGAAACTGACATCAGTTTCTCCATCAACGTCGGCAACATTTTCTAATCGATATCAGTTAAATAATTGACATCAATCACTGTCAATAAATTTTCTTTTCCAAACAACAAGCTTAAAACCTGACTTTCTTGCTATTAAACATGAATTCTAGTTTTCTAAAACTAAAAAACATAGTTTTTGGAACCTGAACCCATTTCACCTTGGATGGTCCTAACACGTAGTCAAGCCAAATCTCTTGTTGACCACACAAGTCAACAACCACTCCCACCTTTGCCCTTCATACCAAGTCACCTAATGCAGTATACTACAGACACCGAGCATATTCCTATCCAACCTACTCCCGATCAACCTCTTATTATTCCTGAAGGGGATCAAGATTTTGAGAGATTCTCTAACCACAATTTCAAGACTCTCCAACATTATCTTGCTAGAATCCAAACACGAGATCCCTCATGTAACCCTATTTATGGGATGCCAACTTCTTTGGTTGAAGCGGGAATGATATCAATAGCCTCCACTACCCAACCTATGGTCACTCAAGCCATTACCTCGACTAGTAACCCACCTATGGCCAATGTTCAAGATTTGGCCTCCTCTTCTATCCTTTTTGGCCCTACCTCCATTAGGGTTTCCATACCCTCTCAACCACAAACAATTCAACCAAGTTCGACACCTTTCCAGAACTTGATTGTCTCTATCCCACCCACTCTTGCACCTATAAACATGAGAGTGACCACTTATCCTTTTACTAGTGTCACTACCATTCAACCACTTTTGGCAGCATCTAGTCAAGTTTTGCCCTCTAACTTCATGGCACAAGCCCCCGTGGCCTCGTCATTGGCCCCTATGATGAACTATCAGTATGTTGCACCTACGCAAATGCAAACAAGTATGTCATATGCCCCTCCCAATGCCTTCTAGGTACCCTATAACTTAGGGGGTGCTCCTCATGCCAATCCATCTACCAATCTAATTAAGATGTTGATGGATAAGATGTCCAACCTTGAGACATCTATTTCAGATTCGAGGAGTGTTCTTTCATACAAAAAAATTTACAACGAACCCATTCACCCTTCAGTTCCCATTTGATCATACCCTAGCCAGTGGTAACTCCTAAAATTTACTCACTTTTAGAGTAAAGAGGACCCATAAACAACATCTGTGAGCATTTAGACATGCTTGCTACCTCATAGCGCATGATGATGCGTTATTACTTTGCACTTTCCCTATGTCACTTTATGGCACCACCCTTGATTGGTATAGCTCCATTACCAGTCATTCTCTCTTCACATTCATGTAACTCACTCAATTATTCCTTGATCATTTCTCAATCAATATTAGCAAGAAGGTCTACATCACAAACCTTTATTCTATTAGACAATTTGAGGATGAGTAAATAGTTGACTTCATCACCCGTTGGAGAGTTTTGATCAACCAACTCTCCTTCTCACTGCCTCAACTTGAGCTCATTGAGCTCTTTTCAAGAGCATTTGCCAAGCACATCTCATCCACTTTGTGGGTTCAAACTTTCTGCACATTCGATGAAGCTTTCACTATGGCCCGAAAGCTTGAACTCCACGCAGTCGAAGAAGACAGGGTTAAATTACGTAGTAAAAATACCAACACAAAATCCAATGACACTTATTTTTCCAAACCTTCTTCTTTCCACTCCAAGTCTAAGGGATCAACGAACAATTTGGTCCTTAGGTCACCATCTTCTACTACAACCAACCAATTTGAGCCTTCTAAATTGTAAAACATCACTAGACAATTCCAACAATGGTATGAATAGTGATGATACACTCCAATATGAGAATCATATGCTTTCATATTGGATAAATTAGTGAATCAGGGAATCCTTAACCTCCCTCAAATATAACCTATCTAATTTGACCCCTCACGAGCCATCCCTACATGGTATAGGGAAAATGACTTTTTTAACTATCATCGTGTCAAGGGTCATGACACAAATAATTGCAAAACCCTTAAAAACATTGTTTAAGACATGTTAAATAAAGGGGAGCTTGTTTTGGATAACCTTAATGCACCAACCAATCAAAACATGGATGTCTTTAGACAACCATTTCCTAACCATCCCCCAAGTCAAAACAATGTTCAGACCATGGTTGATGACCTCAAGAATGCAACATACACACTGTTGACATGGGCTTTCCTTTTATTCCTAACCAACCTCTCCCATAATTTGAAGAGGTTGGTCAACCCATTTCTCCACCATAGGTAGAAGATCCTATTTTACCCATATCACCCCTACACAATGAAGAGCTCCCTTTGCCTCACCCTCTTCCTCATGTGGATGAACCTGTCTCACCTATATCACCCCCATGACATCAAACACCTCCTTTACCCATTCTTCTACCTCGGGAGGAACCCGTATTACTTGTCCCTCTTGCCCCTACCTTCCCTCTTCTTCTACCATTGGAAGAAGTTACCATTCATACCCCATGCCCTCATGTAGAAGGGGCCATCATCCCTCTGCTTCACCCTTTAGAGGAGCCTCCCTCTCTTATTTTTCCTCCACTGATGGAGTATAGTCCTCCATCCACCCCCCTTTCACACATAGGAGAGTCTACTTTGACCTCTCCCATATTAGAGGATGCTTTGATGGCACCAATTCTAGTGACCCCACCCTCATCCTTCTTATTACCAATGGAGGATCATACTTTCCATGTTCCTAGACCACACATGGAAGGCATGATCATTCCTATGCTCTATCCAATTGAAGAGCCAAATTCTCTAATCCCTTCTCCATCGAGAGAAGAACTCGCTATTTCACCCACCTCAGCCAAGGAAGATTCGATGATGGTTCTCTCTCACCTTTGGCCCATGATTGCTACATCCAACACATTTCCACTCTCATAATCACCTAAATCCTCCAAAGGACTGACTATAAGGCCTCATGCAACATCATTTAAACCCTTCTCTCGATTGGTAGAAAACTTAGGATTCCTCCATTCTAGGAACCTAGAAAATGAGGTGTTATGGGAGTGACTTAAGGCTCATTATCTTACACATTCTGCTTTGACTTATACTACCAATCCTTCTATGATAATTCACCCCAAAGTCTCTGATGACGATTAGGCTTCCACTTCTAAATCATCAGAAGCTCAACCTTCCACTTCTGAATCCAAACCCTTACAGGCGTCCACCATGCTGAAACAGATTAAATCTCTTGATGTTTTCCCTGTATCAAACCTCACTCACCCACAAGTGAAGGTAGATTTGAACCTTGCCCTGCATAATAGTGGTCCTTGCACCAAACTAAAGAATAATGCTAAACCATGTCAAAGAACTCCTCCCCCACCTTCACTATTTCCCTCTATCATGGGTCTACATCCTTCCACTTTAACATGAGTGCTCCCCATTCCCACACCTCATAAAGGAAAACTACCTCCATTATTCCCTTTACCTATCAAAAACATATTTCCTCCAAGAAATTTGACACCTCTCATCAAGAAAGTGACATCTATGTGTGTGGCCACACCACCAACCAAAAAGATGGTACAAAAAACTCCCCTTACAACTCCTAAATAGAAGTTGTCAACCCCTACTACAACAACAAGCATAGACCCATTAGTGGGTTTCTATGCTTCACTATTATGCCAATTATTGTAGTCTTCTAGCATCGTTCTCCCACCCACTAAGCCATACCAACCTCTCATATCAAAACCATCTTGGTTCAACGACACTCAAATCTGCTTATATCATCGCACACCTAGGCATGATACTGAGAGTTGCAATGCTCTTAAGGTTGTCATTCGCCAACACCTAGAAAAAGACACTCTTCTCATTAAAGATTCTCTTAACCACCTTTTTGACAAACTACCAACACCATCCCATGCCTCCCAAGCCTCCTCACTTGAATCGGGATCCCAATGCAAGATTATGGTCCCTCTACCACCTTCTCCCCCTTTATTCAAAATCAACACCATTAATGTGACCACTAGGTCCTAAACCCTAAAGGATAAAGGAAAAGAGCAGGTTTCTATCCCTTGGACATATAAATTTGCCAAGCCTTCTCAACCACCAAAACCCAATATTTCTATCTTGGGCACATCTCAACCAACATCTTCAGAGGCAATTCGTGACTCTATGGTGAAATAACTTCACCAAACCCCTGTGAAGATGTCTTTGTATGACCTAATACAAAGCTCTCCATAGCATCACCAAGCCTTCATCAAAGTTTTATAAGTAGTGGAGGTCCAACCTGAAGACCCCCAACCATTGGCTACTTTAGTCAAATTGTTACTCACCGTTGCCTCAGTCACCTTTAATGATTCTAAAATTCCAGACCATAACCTAGAAGATCAGGTTCCTACCCTCTAAAACTAACCCTATCAGGCAAAAGCTTCATAAGATTCATCCTCGTGTCACACTCCTTATCAAAGAGGAGCTTTAATGTCTTCTCTTCGTCTCATTTATCTAACCCATTGATTATCCACAATGGGTGTCAAACATTGTCCCTGTCACAAAAGCAACAAGGGGAATTTGAATTTGTACAAACTATCGTGACCTCAACCTAGCTTGCCCAAAGGATGACTTTCCTTTGCCAAGCATCAACCACTTGTTAATCTCCTTACATAACATACTTTTTAATGATGACTTTCATTAGGATCGATTAGCACAACTCAAGTTACTCAAGGAACGTCATCTTGCCACTCTTGATCATCTTCATATCTACCAAGATTGCATCAAGCATGCCTACAACAAAAATTTGAAAGAGTGAGATTTCAAAATTAGAGATCTTGTCCTTAAAGAAAACCAACACGTGACCAATATGTAAAGAAGCAAATGAGGAAAGTTTGTTCCTAACTGGCTCGAACCTTATATAATAATGCACAAGTATGGATTAGGCACTTATCGTCTGTCTTCTCTTGAAGGCCAGCAAAAACTTGAGCCCCTTAATGCCTTGCATCTGTGACCATTCTATTGTTAACCAAGTAATCATTCACTTGATGTTTAACTTGAGCTCGTCCCATGAGCAACCCCCATCTTCCTCATTCCTATTCCTTTCAACCTTTTCCTTACAAAAATTAGTTAACCCTTTTTTAAGCATTTTTGCTTTGTCCTACTAAAAGGGAAACCCCTAAACCTCTATAGTCTAGTCCATGACTAAAAGTTAAGTCAACAAAAAAATATCAAATGGGGATGCCTACAAAAATATTAAAAGTTCATAAACTATAAATGTAGACTGCTCCCTCGAAGGACAGTTGCATTATTGTTGTAATTAATAGACTACTCCCTTGAAGGACAGCTATTCAAAGACATCAAAACATACAAATCAAAATATAGACCAGTCCCTCGAAGGATGGCTATGCCCAAATTTTGCTACAAATGTAGCACCCTCTCAGAAGCTTTCTGTATCGATCAACTTCACATGACCACATAACAAAATGAAAAAACATCTCCAAGTAGACTTCCCACATCGATCAGTCTACCAAAAAAAAATTGACTGACAAACTATTAAGTCATGGACTTGCCTATAGTTATTCTCAAGGTCACCTATAAATGGGGAAAAGTTATCCCTACTAAAATGGTTTACGCTATCCTCACATATTACATAATCATACCTATTACACCAACATACGCAAGGGATTTTGAGCTCACTTAACATCAAGTGATTAGGGTACTTTTCTAACAAAACCCAATGGTCAAAGATGTAATGCATGAACGGGGTTTTATTTTCAAAAACCCTATCTATGCTATCATTATGGTCCTTGTCAATGAAAGATAAATGTGCCTTTCACTTCTTACACACCTTTGTCAAATGCCAATACAACCACAACATTTTCTAAACCACTAACATAACATCATGATTTATTTAATGCAAATACCAATTTGTGTTATATAAATTATCATAGCCCATTCACATTAGTTTCTATGGAAAACAATACACATGGAAACTATCAACCAAACACAATTTATGTCAAGCATATACCATCACCAAAATGGAAATTTGCTGAAGCATAAATAAACTCATTTCATTTTTAGCATACACCATCACCAATATGGAAAATTGCTAAGGATGAAAAACCACATAACCTATGTTACAACAGACACCATCACACAAAATAGAAAAGGCTATAACATCGTCATACATTCATCATTTCAAGTATGTACCATCAAACATATGGGAAATGCTAAAAACACTAACATAACCAAAACAACTATCAACCTAATTGATTCTTCCTCCCTTTCTGGGAGAACTACATTGGCATGAGGCCCTTAAAATAGGTGTTATGTAGGTAGCACTCAGTTGACATGGGGTCTTCTGAGGTTAGCTCAGCCATTCATTCGTTCATCTACCTAATGGACCCACTATTTAAATGCTAGGCTCACCGCCTATCCACACAAAAACTGTAGGTGACCTAAAAACATAGGTCTTCTCTAAAACTACCCAAAATCATGCCCAAACAACCAACCCTGACACTATAGAAGTCACCTTAGACTCCTCATGGGGCACATTGGAGATCACATACATCTCCCTAACAATAGCAAACAACACTTGATATCACTTATATCTCAGTCTGACTTGACACACGACCTTAGAGATCATGACTATCTCCTCAGACCACGACCGCTTTCGAGACAACTTTGCCTTAGTTGTTTTGATTGCATATGCTACCTCACGAATAGTTAGAAAATTGTTCACACCCCTCACACCTATTGATAGATAGAGACCAAGTTAATCCCCAATTTCTATGACATTTTCATGTTTTCTAGGAGCACTTCCTAGCCCAGATACTTGGAACATGATGACCATTGGAGCTACAACTTTGATCGATCTAACCCAATCAACTACCACTAATAAACTAGGAACTAGTTACTTTGATTTTAGCCCTCCTCGACCATTATAAATATATCTTTGATCGATCTAACCCAATCAACAACCATCAATAAGCTGGGGACCAGTTACTTTGATTTTATTCCTCCTCAACCTTGCTTGTGACAATTTGACCTACCTATCAAGTGATGTGGTATACATGCAATCTCAACTATTGTAGCATTGACACTCCAACCTCATCCTACCCATCCAATGCCTATCAAATTGTCACTTTATTTTGGATTACCCTCTCTCGATTCCCACTTTGAGGGGGAATACCTCATCCTATACCTAGGGCAACTTACATCTATTTTTGTCTTATAGTTTTCTAAAATAAACCACAAGACAAAAAGGGGAAAATGTAGTCACCAATATTGTGTCAACCCCCCCTTGGTCCCTTTCTAAAATGTTAACACTCCTAACCCAAACTTGAACCCCTTTCACTGTGGACACCTCACCTAGACACCTCACCTAGACAACTCACCCTGAGACCATTTCTTACCTTATGAGTCACCCTGAGACTAGGTCCTCCAAATCCTAACTATCCATGACCTATTCTCACTCCCTAACCAACTCTCATGCCTCATAAGCCTGTGTTTTGACCATTTTCCAATGGTAAAAGCACTTGACAAGTGGATAAATTGGCAAAGAGCTAAATATAACCCTTTTACCAATTCTCTTACTGCCAATGTCAGTCAACCCACAACCGACATTGGCAGGATCACTGACATCGATTATGTAAGCCTAGCTCTAACATTGAGCTACCCCTCCCACCTTCTTGTAGATTAACATGCACACTCTGAGACCTAAAGCATCAGAACTCAACTATCATTCTCTTAGCTACTGAAGCTCTACACAAGTCATTCTAGAGACTGGATTGAAACATTGTATGAGGACCTTAACATCAGCCACAATGGGAATAAGCACTCTGACACCTCTGGTTCTTCACCCAATAGAGCTAAGTATTTTGATTCTGATTTCAATATTTTAGAATGCTTTGTTAATTAGTTTACATTTGAGATTTCTAAATACTATCAAGAGGCCTGACTTCTTCCGTGGAGGGGCTGAAAGGCCTTCCCCTTATTCTTACCCTCTTTATACACCTATCCTCTACCTTTACCCTTCCTCAAACCTTATTCACTTTCCCACAACCTTGCACAAACCTCCTAAATTCTAGAGACTCCTTTGTCCATCATGGAAACACCCTGAAAGCCATCTAAGGCCGACTGCCCCTACTAACATCGGCAACAAAACTAACATCGGCACATCTTACCAACTGACCTCGGTATGCTCACCAATGTCGGTGACTGTATTCTAAATTAGCAAACTAGAAAACCTATCCAAATAGCCCATAGACCAGATAAGACCTTTGGATAGCTTTCTATAACATTTTGAGACTCATAGACTACAGAGAATAGGTACACAACATTCTACCTTTCCATCTCTTTAGTCTTTTATCATTTCTTTTTATATAAAACTCTTTTCCTTAAATAGTGGATTGTCATCCCTTAGGGAGCTTTATGCTTCTGGGACCAAGCGCGTAGCTTGGCAGTCCACCATATCCTCTTCTAACATTTTCTTGTTTAAGTCTCTTTCTTATTGTAGGTGTTTCCTCCATATCGAAAGAGGAGCTCCCACAAAACTTGGATATGGTGCGCATCAAATCCGGGTAACGTCAAACCCACAACCTTTAACTTTAGTTTCTTCCTTATTTGAATGCAATTAGTTAAAATTTAGAGAAACACTTAGATGCATGATATAAAATTTTGACCATATGATCTCCTTACATATAATAATAAAAACATATATCAATGTAATCATATAAACTTTGTGTGTGTAGGATATAATTCCATTAATCTACTCACTTAGATTTTTTTGCCATAGAGCCAATTATGTCAAAAATTGCCTGGGAGGTCAACTTTGAACATGCATATTTTTTAATGCACTTCATCACATGACTTAAAATTTATCGCATAAACACAAGGAAAATAAATAAATTCATATGGTCAAATAATTTTTAAACTACCACATGTGCAAAATATGACTACATCAAAATGCCTACTGAGGTTTTCTTGCCACATGCAAATTTGGCTAAGTATGGGAAAACACTATCAAATTGCTTGAGAGCCCAACTTTTCACTTACATATATATTTTTTGAAATTAATCACATGACTTGACACATGTAAAATATAAAATTAGAACTAATTTTATCACAACGATATGACCAACTCCCCCTGACTCATCTACACATTGTAATTATGATGCCATCAAACTACCTACTAATATTTTCTACCATTGGACCCAAAATATATAGATGAAAACTATGTACTACTAGATGAATTCCAATGATGTACACAAACACTCAATTCATATTATACCTCTAATATGACCTATTTTACAAACTCAATACTTCAAACTCATCCCTAATCATCTCTAAATAATCAAACTCTTAAGATCAACCAAGCCTATTATAAACATACTAGGATAAGAACATTACACACTTTGTCATTATCACTTAAAATAATAAGGAACTTGATCCACTCACTTTTAAACTTCCATGACATCACCTTGAAATCATTTAAAACTCTATAACACTCTCCACCTTTGTCATTGATGTCAACAACCATCATATACAACTCATCTTTCTTCTCTCTTCAAGTACTCTCACAATAGGAACTTTCTTCCCCTTTGATATAATGACAAAGTGAAAACCAAATAATCCTAAGGACATGAAAATATTACCAAAAAGAGAGGATTATCTTATAAATATTATAAAACTCACCATTACCTTGAGCCTACCTCTTCTCGCCTTGATAACTTCCTCTTACTACAAGCCAAAACTCTTCTTTAACCAAACACTATAACCAATAAAGATAGAACACACAAAACACTAAAATTTGATGTAAATCAGCAAGAAACATTTGAAAATGAATCCCCATAATATCTCTAAGTAATTTCACCTCTTGATCATCTTTAGATCTCCATACACCATGAAGAATCACCATATAATCTTACTAACCTTCTATCTCAATCTACCACAAGGACCACCAAAAAACCTTCATGCCACTCACCAAATAGGAAACATGATCTAAAATAAATTTTGAATGCTCCTTTGAATACTCATACCTTTATATTTTGTATAAACTAAACATAAAGCACTCTTCTTCTCACCAGGCTTGTATAGACTCCTTGTATCCCTACCTAAAACTTTCACAATCCATAACTTTTAGTAGACATACCTTCAAAACTTGAAACTTAATTTTTGGATCACTATCATATGCCCCCTTAATCAAAAAAATTTATATCACCTATATCATCCTCTTCAACATAATTCCTTCACAAACTTACTAGCTAATTAGGCCTCCATCTTGACAAAAATTTGAATAATGTGAAATCCTCCAACCTTCAAATATTTGTGAATCTTGGTTTGATAACCCATTTTCCCATTAAATATATTAAAAATATTTAGACCTAAAATAATAAGCAAAACCACTTTTATATCATAGCTCAAAAGCCTAGAATCTTAAAAATAAATAAGGTTAACAAACCTCCTTCTAGTCAACACACACCTCAAAACTTCTTACACAGCTAGAGACACCCATCACATACTTCTAGACCAACATTTGGGCTTCCACACCTTTGGGAAATTTGACTTAATATACCATGGCTTTTGACTTGAAATAAGATAGATAGACCCAAGAGCACACATAAACTTCCAAAATGCACAAATAGGATCACCAAGACACAAAACCACTTAGAACACATCACAAAGAAGTACACAGACCTTTATAAGCACAAAAATATTCCTAACACTCCATTAATATCATTAAGTCACATGGAAACACCCATTCTAAACCTGTACTATAGCTCCTTTACAAACCTCTAAAGCAAACTCATGAACTTTTTTCTCCCCCCTTAACTAATGACCTTCTAAGATCAACACAAGTCTCTATGTATGCAATAAAAAATGCATCATGTCCATAAATTATTCCTAGATCATATGGGTAGATAACGCCTAAAATTTCAATTGGGGGCATACCATTGTTAAGTAGGAGCATGACAAATGTGAGGATCTATTAAACTTGATTAGGGGATCACTTGTCACAACACACCATGTGAGGTAGGGTTCCAAATCCTACAGTCTAACACAAATGCACAAAAACCCTAAAAGAGTCTTATGATTTAATATTTCACTAATCTAATAACAAGAAAAGTAAATCTAATCTAGTGCACACCAAAGCTTGTGGCACAAAGCGGGTGTTAAAAATAAAATAACTAAAAAACTAAATTAAATATGTATAAAATACATATAATCATGTCAATGTATATGGAATCCTAATACATGGAAGAGAAGAATACAAATTCACTCTCTATTTACTCTTACAAAGGAGGAATAAAGTTAGGAATACTTACCTTTGAAGATGAAACCATCAAGCCTAAATCTCCCCCTTGGCCAAGGTGCTTCACAAGAGATTGTCATGGTATGTAAGGATAACTAAGATAAATCAGCTCTAGACTACACAACCTATCCAAGCATCCAAATGACTTATCCATAAGATGAGATCAGAGCTCCAAATAAAATATTGAGCCTTAAATCTTTATTCCCCAAGTAGAATGGTTAATAGGCTAATGTTCATTTGCACTTCTTTGCTTAATTCTTTTCTATATCAAATGGTGGTAAATGACCTTGTGTGTGTGTGTGTGTGTGTGTATTACCTTAAAATAATCTAGATATGTTGGTTGTACTAGATCAACTTGATCGACCTAGCACATTTCTCGGTATAACTCACTAGGTTTGTGCTAGGTCAGCAGAGAGGACAACAAACCAAAAGAGAGAAAAGTCCCTAAATTGTACTAGGTCGACCTAGTACAACTGACAGGTCAAAAGGGTGATAAGGTAAGAAATGAAGGATAAAACATAGAAAGTCATAGGAATAGGTAGAACTAAGAATAATAAGCTTGGGGTTCAATGGTTTTAGGAAGCTAGTGTGTGGATGGCAAGTGGAAAAAGGAACAACAATCTTACAAAGCATCGATGGTCTTCCCACCCCTTTCCTAGTGCACCTCTTAAGGCATGCACTCAAAAATATTGGGACTTGATAGGTTCTTAAAAGATAAAAAGTGTTAGTAAGTGATAAATTTTTTAAAATATTATGTGTATACATATGCCCCATCCAAAGCTCATCATGTGTCATGTAAGTGCAATACGGGATAGTGCTTTTGGAAATAGAATATGATAACACACAATGTTGATGCTAAGTATGGTGTATTAAGTAGAAAATATGATAAATGAAAGGACATAATTTAAAAACACATACCTTTAACTTACCTTAATGTTATAGATAAATAAGTATATTACAAGAAATGAAGGTGTTCAATGTAGATTACACTAGGTGAACCTGTAGAAGATAGTGAAAAAAACAACCCAAAATCAATTTTTTTGGAAAATAGGCATATGGTAGTTAGGAATGATAAAGAAGATAATTAGAAATTTAGTATTTGTAAAGCAAGGTTTTTATAATATTTAAGGCAAATAAATGATAAAACAATGGCAAATAAATGACAAAGGATTGGCAAATTAATGACAAATGATGGAAAATGAATGATAAATGATAAGAAATAAATGACAAATGATATTGGAAGGCATGTAAATCATAAATGTAAAAAAGGAATGTAGAACATACTAAATCACATTGAGAAGCATGTAAAACATGAATGATAAATGAAATGTCAATGCAAGAAAAAATTCTAACAAAGATATGTTAAAAAAGGGAAAGGTAAGGTCATGTAAGATAGGCATAAAGGAAACCATGAAACAAATAAAATGAAGTTTAATTGAAGATGTAATAAAAGTATGTCAAATGAAGGTGAAGAAAGAATAAATAAGTGAGAATGAAAGGTAAGTCAAGAGGTAAGACAAACATGAAAAAGGTATATAAAAAAATCATGTAATAATGGTAAATGGTTGTAGACTCAGTTGTTCACAACATAAGGGTAGTATAATAATGAAAAATGAAATAAAAGACTAATCCATAATGACTCAAACATGTTTTTTTATCTTAAAGATAGATAAAACTAAAAAAAACAGTGATAGCATGTTTTTAAGAGATGAAGAAGAAAGAATTTAAGAAGAGGGAAAATAGATTTGGAATCACAATTTGCCTATCAAGGGGGGAAATGAAATGGGTGGAGGGGAGAATAAAAAAAAAACAAGGTAGAGGAACTCTTTGTCAAAGTCAAGACACTCAAATTTGGTTCATCAAAATGAGAGGACTATCAACCTTAAAGACTCTGAAGAACTTCTCTTAGCAACACAAGTCTTAGGTCAATAAATGGAGTATATATATCATCCCATGAAGAATATATGCATGAAAAAGTAAAATGGACCTACCTCCTCATGACATGTTCTGTGCTCTTCAAGACCCTTTACAGAGCCATCAATCTACTATGAATATTGGGTACTTGTGTGATAAATTAGGTAGCACCATAGATTTTTTTTTTAAAATCCCCTATTCCATCCTACTAGCTTAACATACACCAAAGGAATTTGGCTCTATGTGAAGTTGACTATGGAGTTTTATCTTTGACTAGAGATAGGACATGTGCTTGTACTCACATCTTTTGGTGTGAATTTGACTTTTGAGATTTTTATATTGCCTTTTATATATCATTGCCTTTTATTTCAAATGATTTGGATTTTAACTTTCTTGATGTATTTTTCAATTCCTCCTCCACATGGATTTGGAAAACCAAACATGGGTGCTAAAGATGACTTTCATTTAAAAACTTGGGACAAGGTTGCTAATAGAGAGAAACTTCAAAGAGCATGGGGTCTAAGAGTCTCATAAATCTAAGTGAAATAAAAGTGTTATCCTAAATTTGACCTTGTTTTATCCAATACAGAGATGAAATAAAGGGGAAATCAAGAGGAATGACACATGGAACAATTTGAATTACTTCAAATTGCAAAAAAATATGTGATAAAGGAAAAAAAAAGGGATAGAAATACATAAAAGGTGTGATTCCTTATCTTAAGAATGAGGGAAATGGAGGAAAACATGATAAAATAGATTGTTGTGCAAATTCCATCTGCTAAAAGAAGCAAAAGCTATAGTCTAAGAATAAAGATCACATAGAACATGAAAAGATGGAAATTTTATGAGGAGGGTTGGTTCTTATCCACAGTCTTATGTTATAACTTCATAAAAGTGGAAACCCATGAGGGTGCTAAAAAGATAAGGAAAATATAAATAAAAAATATGGTGATTTTGTGAGGGATGTTAGGTCCTATCTGCAATCATATAAAGAAACTCACAAAATAAAAACCTAAGGGGTGCCAAAATAAAATTGACAAGAATTTTTAAAAAAGGAGAAAAATAAGTAAAAGATGGTACTTTGTGAGGGGTGTCAAGTCCTATCTACAGTCTTACAAACAAACTCACAAATGAGAAACCCACGAGGGTTCCAAAAGGGAAATGTCAAAAGATAAAGAAGACTATGGTACATCAAAATGCTAAAGGGAGGGGTAAAAATAATCATAAATCTATTAAGCCAAAAAATGGTATAAAAGGACAAATAATAAAGAAGATATATGAGGACAAAAATGAAAGAAAATGTCAAATTTGATGTGTAAAAAAGACAAATAACATAAAGGAAAAGGATGATGCTAGTAAAATGAAAGTAAAAGAAGGAAAATGCACAAAAATAAATAATAATGAGACAAAAAAGAATAGGTAAGATATATGTTAACATTTGTATTAAGGATGAGCATGTGAAATACAAGTCTATAAGTCTTGAAAGGTTTCTTGATGTTGAATGTGTTTGTTATTATGCATTATAAAATAAGGGTGGGCATTGCAAGATGACCAAAGTCTAAAGGGATATATGGATGGGCATTGCAAGATGCCCCAACATGTGAGGTAGAATGAGGTGATATTGAACCATTAGAATGATTTGCATTAGATTGATAGGTGCATTTGGAGATAGGTAAATGTGTTGCTTTATTATATTTTGAGGATGTTGAATGTGACATATGATGTGTAGGAGAAATATGAGGAGGTAAAGGAGGTAAAGGATGACCATCTACAATATGCTTTGGAGTAGGAATTTAAACTAGGTACTCCTCTGGTTCATGTGACCTAAGAGGTTGAAGTTCAATGGATGCAAAAATATGCTTAAATTTATTCATGTTAGCTATCCTTTCCTTATTGGTGTAGGAAGAAGGATCAACTATGGTTTCAAAAAAATTAGCAAATGAGGTATGTTCATTAGATAGTTGATGTTGATGTGATTGTTGATCTTGAGATTCAAGTTGAGAAATTTGAATATAGTCTTGATAACATTGTTATGTGAGAGTTTCAAGATTGAAATGTGGACCAAGCAAGGAAGAAATAAGAAAATGGTGAAGATCATGATAAGAATCATGAGAATGACCTATATTAGCATGCCACTAATAAAAATTGTTATCAACTTTATTTTCTTACCTCTCTAATGTAAGAAAATAAAGTTGAGGGATGTTCATTAGATTTATGACTTTGGCAAGAAGTTGAGTTGTATCAATAGGTAGATTTAAAGGTGGGGTATTAGTGTTGATAGGAAGATTATTGTTAGTGTTGATAGAAGGAGGATTATTTGTAGGTGGATGATTCCCAACATTAGTGTTAATTTTTGAAAGAGTGGTAGAATAAGGAAACATAGTCAAGCCACCATTCTTATGAGGAGTGTAAATAGTATTATTATCAAGATTCTTGAATATTTAGGAACCATATAGATTATCAATTTGAGTAGTATTATTTCATGAAGGACTCCCAATATTGGTATTGGGAGGAGAATTATGATGAAGGATATAAACTACATTGCATTATATAGTGAGTGGTTTTGTTTTAAGAGAAGGTGAAGGAAAAAATGGATAGTTTCATCAAAATTAATGAAATAAGTTAGGTTATTATTCAATTCCTTGATTATGTAATGCTCTAGACTAAGGTAAGGATGAAAATATGTCATCATGATGAAATAAGAATAGATAACCACATAAGGAGAATAAAAAGTGATATAAAATAGTACTAGGTTGACTTGGTCAACCTAGTGTAAAAATAAGGACTATAAAACTATATAGGGTTCACAAGGTCAACCCAATATAGTGAAAAAAGATTGGAAAAAGGGTAAAAAAGCCTAAAAATAGGGATATGTCAACCAAATATAGTTAATAGAGATTGGAAAAAAGGGTATAAAAATCTACAAATAGGGATAGGTCAACTAGGTTGACCTAGTACATTGCATAGGGGATGAAAAAGATACTAGGTCGATAGGGTTGACCTAGTACATTAGACAGGTAAGAAAATAAAGTTGATAACAATATATAAATTAAATCAAGATAATTGTCAGTAATGTAAGAGAGTAGTAAGTACTGAAAGGGAAACAAATAGTTAATTAAATTGATACTAGCTAATCTAACTGATGCACATAAATCAAAATCTTTCACTAACACTGTCTAATGCAAGCTTTTGCACACACAATTGATCAAAGAACAAGAAAAAAACTTGAAATTAAAGATATATACTTGGTTAACCTATAATTTTTATTAGATTATTAAGAATTATTTTAAGTATAAAGGGGGTGATTGGCTATAAGCAAGGTACTAGATAGAAATTTATGAATAGTTTTAGGTAAGTTTAGGATGAAAGGGATTGTAGTGGAAATGATACAAGATTGGTATTGGGGCCTACCCTCTCACTTCATACACCACAAAAATAAGGGTAATGGTTTCTTATATAAAATATACCATTAACCATGATTTATACTTGACTAGAACATCAAGTTGGCTTCCCCCTTGGTGATGAAATCCAAGTAGGTAGACCTGGGTAGTCAAATGTTTAAATGTTTGTTGATGTTTATGTGGTTTGGCCATGTGTGTAAAAGAAATAAATAGTGAAAATACCTAATTTATTTAAAATCCCCTAATTAGGCTATGTGAACTATTCTAAGAATGTAAGAAACTTAAAATAAAGATATGATTAACATATATGGTTAATTCCAAATTTGAAATAAGGTATAATTGAGAAACTATATGGACAATAATATAAAATAGGGTCAACAGGGTCAAACCTATATTGTGGAAGAAAAGTATGAAATTAAACTAAGTTGGTCAGGTGAACCTAGTTATTTTAGAAAACATAGAACACATAACTAGGTCTACAGGGTTAACCTAGTTGACTGTGTGAAGGCAATTTTGAAGACTACAAAATTAAAAGTAAAGTACAAAAAAAGAAAGATACAAAGGAAATATAAACTATCCTAAATGGTTTATAGATGGAAAGAAAAATATTTTTTATATGGGACCTTCAAAAACTGGTAGTAACCTACAAACTAGGTCAAATTGGTCGAATAAGTTGTGTAGGAACATGTTGAAAAAGTGTTGAAAATACACTAGGTCAACCTAGTAGGCTAAGATGGAAGTATAAAATGTGTACTAGCTCAAGATGGTAAATTCAATTAGATGAATAGGAATTTTGTAAGTCTATAAACATGTACTAGGTCAAGTTAAATGATCAAGTTGCTTATTTCTGCAAACCTGAACATAGAGATAAGTAAATGGGTCGATAGGGTTGATCTAACACAATAAATATATGATAAAAATAATGATGAATACAAATTAAATAATTGAAAAAAATCATGTAAGGGTTTGATTCACAATAGTTTCATTAGAATGTATGAAATTATAAATGCATCATGTCCATAAATCAATCCTAGATCAGATGGGATAGAACACACCTACACTTTGATTGGGGGCATTCAATTTTTAAGTGGGAACATGACCTATGTGAGGATCTTCTAGACCTAATTATGGGATTACTTGTCAAAATACACCATGTGAGGTAGGGTTCCAAATCTTATAGTCTAATATAATCACATAACAACCCTAAAAGAGTCCTATGATTTAATATTTCACTAATCTAATAACAAGAAAAGTAAATCTAATCTAGTGCACACCAAAGCTTGTGGCCAAAGTGG
This sequence comes from Torreya grandis, assembly GCA_037957365.1. Taxonomy (NCBI): domain Eukaryota; kingdom Viridiplantae; phylum Streptophyta; class Pinopsida; order Cupressales; family Taxaceae; genus Torreya; species Torreya grandis. Next base: position 767,218 of record JARHVA010006799.1, read on the forward strand.
GGGTTAGAAATTAAAAAATAAACAACTAATATAAACATGTATAAAAGACATATACTCATGTTAATGTATACAAAAACCTAATACATGGAAGAGAAGATTACAAATGAACTATCTATCTACTCTTATAAAGGAGAACTAAAGTTATGAATACTTATCTTTGAAGATGAACCCATCAAGCCTCAATCTCCCCCTTGGCCAAGTTGCTTCATAAGAGATTATCATGGTATGTAAGGATAAAAAAGATAAATCAGCTCTAGGATACATAACCTATCTAAGCATCCAAGGGAATTATCCAGAAGATGAGATCAAAGCTCCAAAGAAAGTATTAAACCATAAATATTTATTCCCCCAAGTATAATGGTCAATATGAAGAATTTTGTTCACACTTATTCACTTAATTATTCTCTATATCAAATGGTGGTAAATGACCTTGTATATATAGTAGTATCTTACCCAAAAATAATTTAATATGTTAGTTATGCTACGTCAACCTAATCGACCTAGAACATTTTTGGGTCTAAATCACTAAGTTTGTGCTAGTTTGATGGAGAGGCCAACAAACCAAAAGAGAAAAAATTCCCTAAACTATACTAGGTCTACCTGGTCAACCTAGTACAACTGATAGATCAAAAGGGTGATAAGGTAAGAAATAAAGGATAAAAAATAACAAGTGAGAGGAATATGTAGAACTAAGAAGAATAATATTGGGATTCAATGGTTTTAGCAAAGCTAATGTGTGGATGGCAAGTGGTGAAAGGAACAATAATCTTATGAAGCATCGATGGTTTACCCACCCCTTTCTTAGTGTACCACTTAAGGCATACACTTAGAAAGATTGAAACTCTGATAGGTTATTGCAATATATGAATTTTTAGTAAGTGATAAAAGTTATAAAATATTATGTGTATACACTCTATATATATTATTATTATGATCTTGATCACAAAAAATTTCTTCTCCATAATAAAGATGTCTCCTAAGAAGCAAAGGTAGAGACGTCCTACTTCAAAATGTCTTAAAACAATGTGAAACTAAGAGTTTCCCATAACTACTCATATTCCTTCTACTCCTTGGTCATATCATTATTATAGTTATTCTTATTATTCTTAGGCTTGAGATAAGAAACATGCTCAACCACTACAACATTATCCTTCTCTTCTAAGAATGAATTGACACTACATGGAGACAACATTGATTCATGACATACCTTTTCATCTATAAAATATTCCTTGCATCTTAGAACCTTATCACTAGGTACTAACAATTTTTTTTATTTCAATGATACTTCCTAAAAAATAATAGGATGTTTACTTGGATCCATCTCACTTTATAACTAGCCTCAACTAGTACCTTGGTCATATCCTTGATCTTGATCTCTTCACTAATAACATGAGCAGACAATGAGATCCCTTAGGACTCTTCAAAATTTGAAGCATTCTCCACCATAGAAAAAAAAATACTTGGACCTATAGACTCATCATGACTCACACTTACCACTTTTGGCTTTAATTATTTGACTTATCTTCTTCCTTGCACTTTATATTCCTGATTAAACCTATTTTGACTTGTAGACCTTTTCTTGTAGAATCTAGCAATGTGACCTCTCTGTTCATAGTTGTAGCAAACCATTCTTATTAAAGTGAGCTCAACTTACCCTAATTTAGATGGAAAATGTTGTAAAAAGTATCCCATAACATGACAATTGAAATACTCAACCTTGTTTACACCTATTGAATAATGATTCCCATCATAGTTCCATGAAAACTCATTTCTAATAGTTCTCTTGCATTCTCTATCTCTATGCCCAGATTGATTAGTCTTCATCTTGACTTGAGTTGCATTCTCTAGTTCTTCTTTATATCCCAGACTAGTTCTATCACTTGTATGCTTTTGATCATTCAAAATATTGTCTAGATCACTTAAGATCTTTCAAAATATCATAAATGACTTTACCTTACTATATGTCTTCTCTAACTCGGATTTCATAGACTAATTTTTAGAAACATAGCTTGAACATTCATATTCTTTAGCTTTTAGGCTTGTAGATAGGATTTCCAAGTGACAACTGAGATGCTTGACTATATATTCATGATCCTTGGTGTCTTCATTCATTATTTCTTCATACACACTAAATTTATCCTCATATTAATTGATTTGTGACTTCATATTCTTGTTAATCTTCTTCTCAATCTTTAGTTCTTCAAAGGCATTCATCAATTCAATCTCACATTCCACCTCATCTCCATCATAATCTGAATCACTCCAAGTTGACTCTTTTGATGTGAACAACTTCTTTCTTCATCCATGAATATGGTTTCATCCTTAGCATGACCATTATCTTCATGATCATACTTCGAGTCACTCACTTCACTCTCATCTGATGAGCTGTAATATTCTTTGGTGTAGAGACTCTTCTTGTCCTTGAAGTACTTCTTCTTATTGTCAAACCTTCTCAATCCATTTTTACTTTTATTAGAATTGAATGATCTCTTTCCATCATCATGACCTTGATCATGCTCTTCATCATCATTATTCTTATACTTATGAGCACACTTATTAGCAAAATGTCCTACCTATCCATAATTAAAGCATTTAAGGGGTAGTTTACCCTTATACTTGCCTAAACCTATTTTTAATTTCCTTTAAACCAAATAAATTATTTCATCCTCATCTATATCAAAAATGTCATCCTCCTTGGTTTTATTATCTTGTAATTTCTTCTTTGTCTTCATTTTAGTCTTGAAATTCGATTCCCTTTTTAGTGGTATATCATCATTTACTCTCATCTCATAGGAAGTAAGGGTGTTATGCAATTGATCCATATTCAACTAAGATCATGACTTATTCTATAATAGATGTTTTTGGATAAAAATTGAGGGATAAAGACCTTAACACTTTTTGAACTACTCTTCAAGGTTCTCTCCAAGACATCTGATGATGTTCACAATCTCATCAACTCTCTACAAAAAGGATGCCACAAAATCTTCTTCCTTCATCTTGAGACATTCAAATTGCATTCTGTGAGTTTACAATTAACAATCTTGACCTTTGAATCTCCTTCATAAATTATTTGAATTTTTTCTCATATCTCTTTAGAATATTTATAATGGATTACCTTGGTGATATTATAATCTATAAAACCACAAGTGATCACATTCATTACCTTATAATTATTCTCAAACAACTTCTTGGCTCCAATATTAGATGGAGGAGTAGTAGGAGCAACATAACCATCCACAAAATATTTCCATACATCAAAACCTAGGGATATAATGTATGTCTTCATCCTTTAACTCCTAAAATCATAATTATAACCATTAAAAATAGGTGCTTTCTTGGTAGAGAAACCTCCCTAATGACTATTGATATTGTACCTTAGATCACCTTCAAGTTGTTAAGCCTTTACCAAAAGATCCAATTTGATACCAATTGTTAGAGGTAAAATCACTAAGAGGGGGTGAATCAATGAGCCTAAATATTTAAATTCCAATTCCAATCCTTTCAAACTATTAAATAATTATCATATACCAACTTAATCAAGCAAAATTAACAAGAGAGATCATTCATTAAATTCATACACAAGACAAAAGACACAACACATAGTTCCTATGGGAAAACCTCATGGGGAATAAAACCCATTCTCAATCTTGCAACACATGGACTACTTGTCCTATAAGAGATTACAAACAAGAGACTGGTCAAGTCCTTTAGACCAAAATTTAGTGAAACAAAAAATTCCATAAGGAGCACCAGCACCTAAGATGATCAAGTCCTCCTAACCACCTATTGTTCAAGTCATTTTGACAAAAACATTGATCAATTCCTTTTTACCAAAGTCCTTTAGTGAAACACCTATTTCACAAGGAGCAACTGCCCCTAAGGAAGATCAAGTCCTTTAGACCCTCCTATGAAGTGAACACTTCCACCTTAGAACTGATGTCTTCACTACCTAATGATGGATCTCTAATTTTATAACTCCTATACAATATTCCTCTTTATCTCATACATTCCTCTCACATAGGCATGCCATAATCTCTCTACTTATTCACTCAAATTATCCTCATATACACACTTAGACCTCTTCACACATCTTCAACCTTAAAACCTATAAGAGCACTTTAATATCATCAAAAATATGACTTAAAAGTTATACACACATTTATCAAACTTCTCTAATCATCAACTCATCCAATATACACACTACATATCCTCTCTTCTTCGCTTCAATGCATATTACATACATACAAACCTTGCACATGTATTGAAATAATCTCATTTGGTTTCACTATATATAAAGTCTTCATGATAAATCATTTTTTGGTAAACCATTAGGCATGCCTTATCCCTTAAGTAATTTATCACATCAAGACATGGATCAAAAAAATCTTTATAGGTTGGCCATAACATCTATGTGTCACCTTAAGTAGCTACACCTTTCAATTAGGTCCTTGTAACTCTTATAAGTCTCAAAGAGACTTATTCACCCATTTATCACTTTATCAAGAAAAATAAGAACAATAAAACACTAAAAAACTCATGGATATATGCCACATGGTTTACAGGTTCCCTTTAAGTGCCAAAATCTATCATATCACTCTTTTACTAACCCCTAATTAGCTCAAACACCTCTTCGTACACACAATCATTATGAATGAAAATACAGTCAACTTATAACCATTTTTTCATATTGTATATGATTGGTACAACCTTAATAATTCCAAAATATGTTCCTCATGGAGTCTACAACATACTCCAATAGCTAGTTCACCTTAATACATCAAGATACCAACAAACACAACTCAAATACCCTTCTCAGGTTACTTGTAGAATATGCATGAAAACATAGTCAAATTTGAACCTTCATAACTTTTATTATACACACTTTAAGACCTTAAAAAATATATTTATAGATTTAACTAGGAGTATGCTACAAATTTTATTTTTACATCATGAGCAAATTATGCTTGTATCAAAATATATGGCCCAAAACTAGATACTATTATTTTCTTTGTTAAATTTAAATATTTGAATTCAAATGGTCAAATTTAAAATTTGGTCATTTAAAATGCATCTCACACCCTCTAATATTATATTAAATACACACCATTGATATTAATTTAACTTTAACTCATATTTCACCACTACCTAAATGTTAAACTTTGAACACATGTCCTCATCTCACTATTTCTTGACACCTTGGAATAAACACGCTTTGTTGATCTTTTTGTAAGGAGCTCCATCTTTACCTAGTTTAAGAATTAAAAAAATTGAACTATTTGACTTTATATTCACCATTATATCAATTTTTATAATCATCCATAAAATGTTGGATCTTCATTTTGTCCTGATCTTTATCTCTTTTAAAATCAACAAAGTATACGAACCATTGCAATCTGCCTAGAAGGCCAACTTTAGACCTCAATAAATTTTGTTGCACTTAAACACATGATATAAAATTTGGACCATATTATATCCTTACATAGGATAATCCAAACATATATCAACATAATCATTAAAACTTTTAATGTTCAAGATATAATTCTATTAATCTACTCACTTAGATTTTTCTGCCACAGAGCTAACTATGTCAAAAAATGTCTAGGAAGTCAACTTTGAACATGCATATATTTTGATGAAATTCATCACATGACCTTAAATTTATCACATAGAAACTATGAAAAAAAATTAACAAAACCATATTATAAAATAATTTTTAAACTACCACAAATGGGAAATATGACTAGATCAAAATGCTTGCTCAACTTTTCTTGCCACATGCAAATTTGGCTAAGTATGGGAAAACATTATCAAACTGCCTCGAAGCCCAAATTTTCACTTGCATATATTTTATCTACACTTCATTTCATGAATTTATAGTTAAACCATAGTAACTTAGGAATAATGAAATCAAAACTATATGACCAACTCCCCTTGACTCATCCACATGTCATAATTATGACATCATCAAACTGCCTACTCAAATTTTCAGCCATTAGACCCAAAATGTCTAAATGAAAACTATGGACTACTAGATAAATTATAATTATGCACATAATCACTCGATTAATCCTTAACCTATTATAGTACCTATTTCATAAACTCAATAATTTAGACTCATCCTTAATCATCTCTAAACATCCAAAATCTGAAGATCAACCAAACCTACTATAAGCATACTAGGATAAGCCCATTGCACACTTTGTCATTATCACTTAGAATAACAAGGCACTTCATACAATCAATTTGAAACTTATATGACATCACAATGACATAATTGAAAACTCTATAACAATATTAATCCTTATAATTGAACCTTATTCTATTTAAATTACCATATTGTGATGCCTTGCAAAGTATGTTTGTAGGTTTGGTGATCTTAGGCATGTTCTTCAAAGACTTCTTAATGCTTATCTTGAATATATTTTAAATGTTTATGTGACCTAACCTTCTATTCCATATCTAATTTTCATCCATATATCTCATAAAACATCTATCCTTCTTGATCTCACTCAAGACATATATATTTTTCTCAGTCCTCTTAGCATTATCAATTAGCCTTCCTGATTTGGTCGTCCTTATCTCACACCCTCTATCTTGAAAGGTTAGTGTGTGTCCTTTATTAAAAATTTGATTTAAAGTAGTTAATTTATATTTCAAACCTTCCAAATATAACATATTTTGTGTCTTGGTCTTCCCATTGTCCAAACTTAATATATCCTTTCCAACTATATTATCAATTGTGTTGTCTCCAAACCTCATTAATCCTGCAACATTCTACTTTAGATGAAATTATTTTTGTATCATATCATGTGGATTGAGAAACCAATATCTATATACCATTTAATTCCTTTATATTTAATTTGAAATGAAATATGAGCTAGCATATAATCCTCTTTAGACTTTTTTTCCTCTTTAGTAAATAGTCCATATTAACTCTTGGGATTAATATGATTAGTCCTAACTTGATTTGGCTTTCATACCAATGTTTGAATATTCTCATGTACTCTTGGAGATTCATATATAATTTTTAATTTTTATTTCCTTCTAACTCTATTATAACATAATGTTTCAATGTATCCCATATTATGATAGATGTAGCAAACAACATTTTTATACTTGCCTCTTGATTGATCACTCCTTTTCCCATGGTCCCATGATAACTTATCCCTTATTACATTGGGTTTTATGATTGGTATTTTCATGTTGGTACTCTTTAATTATTCTAACTTATCATTCTCTTTCTCAAACTTTCTCATATTCTCTATGAGCTGCTCATGCTCATCTTTTAAGGAATCTAGCTCTGCCTTCAATTGGTTATATTGAAATTCATTTAATCTAGGCCTTGTATTGACACCTTCTAAATGATTATTGAGATCCTTGATAGTATTATTTTTTTTAAAAATCATCAAGGGAACTTATGATCTTATATTCATGGTCTAATTCATCATCTTCTTCTTCATTGTCATAGTAGACTTCTTCATCATACATGTTGTCTTCTTCTTTTTGATCACTAGACATCTTGTGATTATTAGGATCAATTTCAAGATGTTATACTTGATTCACAGTAATATGATTTGATACCAATTATTGAAATCATAATCATTGAGATGGGTATTGAATCAATTTATTTAAAAGATTCATTCAATTCCACTTAATCATACATGAACCATTCATACAAACATAAACATCTAGAAAACTATATGCAACCATACAATATCACGAAACACATTACATATGTGGGAAAAATTCAAGGGGAATAAAATAAACTAATATATACAAATTTTATAAAGTAATATAAGATAATAAAAAATCTTTAGTGAAGCACCAACTCCACATAGAGCACTAACCCCAACTAGTCAAGCACCCACTCAACTAGGCTTTAGCAATCACTAACCTATAAGGAGGCACCAACCCCCTAGATGACTTAGTACCAACTCAGACACAAATTTTTTTTGATAAAATTAATAAAAACATTCTAACACAACATATGATGATCACCTTATTTATCTCTTTTCACTCTTCTATCCCTCTCAAACTACCTTCTATGTTTCTTCGCTCCACTATGTCTCTTCAAGACATATTATGTCATATGACCTTGATATTGATATACAATACACCTATTTTATATTAATGATATTTTATATACACCATTTTTATGGTATAAAATGCCTCATTCATCTCTTCAAAGGGTTATTTCCTTTACTTGTACTCACTCATTCTCCAACACATCAATTAGGACTATTAGGCCTTGTTCTTATACAATCCTCTAGCTCACACACCTCTTGGTCAACCATTCACACTTGAAAACTTGGATTACCATTAAAATAGGTAATAAAAAACATTTTATATATGAATTATTCATTATAATAGATCATGCTTAGATTAAAATACCAAAACCTCTTTTAGGCCTTAAGGAAACCTAATTCAATTAAGCCTTCATTAGTACACATTACACTTTGATCTCCTTGAAACACTTTAAAACTAAAAAAATGGAAATAAAAATTAATATAAAACTTAAATATACTCCACTGAGTACATCTTAAGTTTATTATACTTTCTATCTCCAACCACCAATTGAAGCACACCATTAGTACTATTCACATTAGCCTTCACATGTAGAGAAAGGTTTGTCTCGAACAATTGAAGATAACATATTATTTATCCATATAACCATGATAATAAATAACATACATAAAACCTAAAATACCTAAAAAACTTCACTAATTTTATTATACTTCATAATAGAGTGCAAAAATACTAAAAAATACTCCTGTAACTTGCTCACTTAGAACTACCAATTTTTCTCAAAGACTAGTCATGGTGACTCAGACTTCCATCACCTACATAGACATTTTAAATCAATTATTATGCATGTATATGAACATATTACATATATAAACCATATTAAAATATAAACATCATATGTTCTAGTGGTAACTATTGATCTTAAGGATCAATTTGTTGACCTCACTAATTCAAACAAGCCATTTTGGCTTCATCATTTTCACCACTCTACCTAACCTCCAAGGTTTACATAAATAATTAATAGGATATAATAGTCCCAAAAAAATCTTCATGAACTTGGTCTCATAACTCTATCATTATAACACATTCCTAATCATCTTCTCACTATTACCTATTTTTTTCACTATTTTCACCATTTGACCTGTTAGTGACTGGATAACTTAAATGACCATTTTATCATACTTGAAGGATAAAAAATTTACATAAACATTCATGTAAATGAAACCTGAGTCTCAAGGTTCATCTTCCATCCATTTTCATACTTTGACTTGGTCAAGTCTGACTACTATAGTAAATCTCTAAGAAACTATCACTTTGTTATAGGGTCTACTCACACCCCTGACAACTCAATCACACCTGGAGGTGCTTGGGAGAGTTTAATACAACATATAATAGTTTACCTAATCATACCAATCTATTTTTGGCACTTTTGATCTACATATTCACTGTTGAGTCCTTATTAGGGTTTTAAGAGGGTTGAAACATGTTTCTATTTCTAACAATAATTCATAAAGCATATCCCCTTAAGCAAAAAATAAATTCTTAGAATTTTGAGCTAAGACCATTCCCTATCTACTATGAATATATTAGGTTCCCATGCATATGTTTAATAAGATAGAAACATAATAAAATCCTTTTTAGGTTGAGGACCCTTCATTATGTGAACTTGAGAGACCTAAAAACCATGTTTTATGCATTTTCTTGCAAAGCTTGAGCTCAAACTACATGAAAAACATACCTCACATATAAAAATGATTACATGAGATCAAAACCCTTTAAATATTATCATGACCCCTCATTAAGCCACACTCTCTCTTTTTTCTCTTCTAGACCTTGACCTGCAAACCATATTAGGCCTTAAAACTAACTTTCATGCCTTTTTCAATGCACTCTCCACCTCACTCACATATTAAATTAACCTCTAACTTGATTTAAAACTACCATACATTCTTTACATGCCTTGAAGCTAGATCATGATATCTCATTAGGTCAAGCAGGGTCTAGGAGTGGTTTAGGTGTAGACTTGTCCTAAAGATATTACCCATTTAGGCTCACCCTAAGAATCTCATGAGTGATTTAATGTCTCTCACACATGCTCAATTAACATAATACAACAACTCATCATTATTTTCACTCATCTCACCAATCCACCATGATCATACCTTCTTACAAGGTTTGTTCATATCATGACTAGGCTTAGGCAACCATAAGACATGAATTGCCTTCAAATTATATTTCATGAAAACATCCTTCAATGAAAATATTCCATCAATTCCCTTTGTCACATCAACACACTACCAACTAATCACACTCTCTCAATGACATCAACCTCATAAAAGATGTACCATTGACATCAATGATAATACTAAAAAATCTCCCCCTTTGTCATTGATGGAAACTAATATTAGAAACTTCTAACTCATTATGAACTTTCTCCCCCTTTGACATAAATGAAAAAGTTATGTTTTAAACTCCTTGGATCACACTCCTTATAACGAAAATACTAAATACATAAGACTATGTGTTTATGAGTCATAATACAAACATGCTCCCCTATCTCCATGCATGCCTTTTTGGAACAACTCACCTAATATTGGAACTAATTAACCACCTGATCATCTCCCCATAAGTACTTGGCTTATTCAATGATTTTTAGGGGTAGGAATTATACCCAATTCATGTCTTATGTATTTAAATGTTACCTTTTGAAGTGGTTAGGTCAAAATGTCTATAATCTAATCCTATGTCAAAACATACTAAAGTTTGACACTTTTTTCACATACCTAATATCTTATAAAATGATACCTAATGTAAATGTGCTTATTCCTTGAGTGCATGATAGGGTTATTTTATATTCTTATAGAAATTGTATTGTCACAATAGATAGGACTAGGACCATCATACTCCACCTTGTAGTATTTTAGGGTCTATCTCATTTATAATACCTGAGTATAACATGAAGCTATTGTAATGTACGCAGCCTCACAAGTGGATAATGTTACTGATGCTTTCTTCTTGCTTATCCATGAAAATAGGCACCCACATAATAATAAAGCTCCTTCACTAATACTCTTCCTATCATCTAGACTTATTTCCCATTCTACATATATATAGGCTATCAAATTAAACTCCTTAATCCTTGGATACCACAACTAATAATCCATAGTCCTCTTGAGATACTTGAGTATCTTTTTGGCTGATTTTAGATGATTTTCCTTTGGATCCAATTAAAACCTTCCCACAAGACCTACTATTTGCATGATTCTAAGTCTATAGGTAGTGGTGTATAGAAAACTTCCAATCATTAACCTATATGATGTTTGATTGACCTTTGGAGACTCATATTCCTTGCTCAACTTACTCCTTATGATCATAGTTATACTAACTACCTTACAATCTTCCATCTCAAACTTCTTCAACATCTCTCTTATATACTTGGCTTGTGAAATGAATATACCTTTTTTAAATTGAGTAATTTTCAACCCAAGAAAGAATGATAGTTCTCCCAACATGGACATCTCAAACTCTTTCTTTATCACCTATTTAAAGACCTTGATCATGTTCTCATTGTTTCCACCAAAGATGATGTCATCCATATAGACAACTACTATCAACTGATGGTTATCTTCTGAATTTATGTATAGATTACTATCTACAACTTCTCTTTTGAATCTTTTATCTAATAGATACTTGTCCAACCTAGCATACCAATCTTTAGAAGCTTGATTTAGACCATAAAGATCTTTTTTCAATATTCAAACATAGTTCTTGTCACCTGATAGTGATAAACCCCTTAGGTTGCTTTATGTACACCTCCTCTTCCAAATTTCCTTTCAAAAAGGTAGATTTGGCATCCACCTAGGATACCTTGAACCGTTTGAATCGTACATATACTATAAAAAATATGATGGCCTCTAATCTTATTAATTATGCAAAGATCTCCTCAAATTCTACCCCTTAAACTTAAGAATATCCCTTACATACCAAATCTAGCCTTGTTCCTAGTGATTTATCCATCTTCATTAAATTTTTTTCTAAACATCCATTTTGTGCTAATGGCATTCTTATCTTTAGGCCTAGGAACTAGTTCCCAAGTCTCATTCTTCTCTATTTGGTATAATACCTCATTCATAGCACCTATTCAAAATTTGTCTTTAATTGTTTCTATAAGATTCTTAGGTTCAATATTAGATAATAAAATAACATTCTCTTTATTTATATTACTTACCAATCTTATTTGTGTTTGCATACTTGCATTCCTACTTATAATGATTTGAGATTCAGGATGATCTATTTGAATCTATCTTGAGGGGAATTTTAAGTCACGTCTCTCCTCAAACTATTATTTCTCATCAACCTATATATTTTCCTCTTCATTATTGAAGTCCAAATTCTCTAAAGTATCCTTTGACTATGATACATATTTACTTGTCTCATCAATATTCACATTGGTGATTTTCACTCTCTTTTGTAACCTCTTGTTATAACATCTATTGTCTAAGCCCATTGATGAGTATCCTAAGAATATATCTTCATAAAATATAGAATTAAACTTTCCTAAGTCTTCATCTTCTCTTTTGATGAAACATTTACTCCCAAACACTCTAAAGTGCTCCACATTAGTAGGTCTACCTTTCCACATTTCATAAGGATTCTTGTTGCCATTAGTCCTTATCTATCCTCTATTCAAAATGTAGACTGTAGTGCTTACTACCTCTCTCCAATATCCATCAAATAATATAGACTCATTTAGCATATTTTAATCCATCTCTTGAGCTATCCTATTCTTTCTTTCCACTACCTAATTCTACTAAGGTGTTCTAGATACTAAGAACTGTCTCCTTATTCCATGAACCTTATAGAAGTCATAAAACTCATTGGACCAAAACTATCCTCCTCTATCAAATATTAGGCACTTGATCTTCCCATTATTTTCATTCTCAATAAGATCCTTTAATACCTTGAACTTGTCAAGAGCTTTCAAATTTTCTTTCAAAAATGCTACCCAAATCATTCTTGTGTAGTCATTATTATCACTTGGATTTTCACCCTTTAAGGAGATGTCTCATCTCTCCTCATCTAGGTGGCATAATTGAAACACCACTAGGCTATGGGTGAGCCTAATAATTAAGTGAATCTCTAGATAAGGCTAGACCCTTGATGTACCACTTTGGATCACTACTACAACTAAACTTTGTGAGGAAAAAATGAGAGAGAAAACTAAAAGCAAACTATCTTAAGGAAGATGATACACCAAATAAGTTGATGACTTCCAACCAACTATATGTTACACATGAGAACAAGGGAATAACAAAACTTACACTTCTCCAATCTACATCTTCTCACATCAATGTTACATTATGAGGCTGTGATGAATTTTTAGGTTAGGAGGACTAGATAAGAGGCTTGAAATATCACTATTTGGATAGACTAACTTACTTAACTTTGACACATCATAAAAAATTTCACATGCCCATCAATAAGAAGATTTATAACTAAAAATAGGTGATAGAATGAAATAATAATGCTAAGGAAATAATAATTCATCACTAAGCAAAATCAATCATTCAAGTAAATGTTGACCAAATTTTCGCCCTTCAGGGCAAAATTGGGCACCCCTTTTTTCAAAAAAATGTTTGAGTCTATACCTTTGTCCAAGTCCAATATGTAGGTTTCATTAGAAATAAGTATTCTTATACAAAGCTTGAATTATTTTATATAAAAAGTACCAAGTGTTTTCCTTTTGAAATCCTTGTTCTTTAGTCTTTTGTTAAGTCCTTTGCAATAAATTCTTTTGAGTTTTTGTTTTAAGCCTTTGCCAAATTCTTTCAGACTTTTTGTCCAAGCCTTTTTTACTTAAGTGTATTTATTTTGGACTTTTCATTCGATAAAATTCTTTCAGGAAAATTATTGAGACAACTTTTCTGAAGGGTATGTTGAAACTTTTTTAAAGGAATTTTTTAGGGAAAGTGGACATTTTCAAATTTCATGAAGGGTATCTTTCTCACAAGAAATGGTCCACTTCACTTTCCCAAAGGGTACTTTCATTTTTTTGAAGGATACTTTACAATCTTTCTGAAGGGTATATTTTCAACTTTTTCGAAGGGCATTTTTTTGGGAAAGTAGATACTTGCATTTATTTCAAAGGACACTTGCCTTTCTAAAGGGATATTTTCAAAAAATCCAAAGGAAATAATTATTTTAGACATTTTTTTTGAAACAACTTTTTTGAAGGTTCATAACAATCTTTTTGAAAGGCACTTCAACTTTTCCAATGGGTAGGTGATAGATTTTTCAAAGAAAATTTTTAGGCTAAGTGGACACTTTTAATTTTCCTGAAAGTCATTTCAACTTCTCTGAAGGGACACTTTCAAAAAGTTTGAAAGATTGTTTCATGGGAAGGTGAACCATTTCAAAAAAGCTGAAGGGTATGTTTTCTTTCAAAAGGGTCTTTTTCACTTTTCCAACGGGTCATTCCAAAGAACCAAAAGTGGCCAAAGAGAAAGTCTGAAGAAAATTATCTAAAGAATTCTTTCAAAAAACTTTAAAAAGTGCCAATCCTTCGAACATTTTATCTATGGAAATTGTTTAAGGCATGAGAGACCAAGCTAAACGAAAAGAAACAAGAGACAAAAGACCCAAACAAATTATTTTAGGAAAGTACCTAGACAATAAGTTTGAATAAATACAAATCTGAATAAAATGTCCAAAGGAGTGATGGCCCACAAAACATCAATTTTAGACAATAGAAACTAGTTGTTGAATTTTAAAAGAAAGGCTCGATTGGAACCAGTAGGTAAAGATAAAGGTGACAAATGTAAAATATCTTAAGTATCTAGTGTATAGTAGGCATAAATAGGTAGGTCAATGGTTCAATTTGTTACACTGTTACATAGCTTGATGAGCCAGTAAAGAGAAACTAACATTGAAATACAATTTCAATAGATGGACTCATCCATAGAAAAATGTAGTTCAAAATATCTTTATTCCATTGATGTAACCAAGCGAAAGGAATCTTAAAAATGTAATGTAACTTTTATTTTCTTGGGGTGACACATGTCCAAGTGACCCTTGAACTCCCTTTGCTCAACCTTAAAGGATATATATATATATATATATATATATATATATATATATATATATATATATATATATAATCTAGCTAGATTTTTTCCAATAACCAATGGAGGCTACTAAAATGAGCCAAGATAATGCATATATATAAAAGTGATTTCACCATTCACACATTGTGTTATTGAGTATAGGTTTCAATCTTATTGATAATGACTAGTGAAAGGTTGCTTTTTTAGCATGTCAATCCATGGTCACTTACCAATGTGAAAAAAAGATGTTGTATGTATCTATTAGTATTAATTACTAAGTGTATAAGAGTCTTAGAAGTGGTATATGTTTATTCCCTATTTGGAATAATTCATCACCCTCCTAAGTGTCAAATACCTTCTTGAATGCAACTTATGAAATATTGATGCAACAATGTCTTTTCATTATGAATTTGTGTGAAAAATACTTGTTTAAGTAGTGGATTTTTAGTCAAATAGGAGGATAATACATATTGGTGTATCACCATTTTTCTTCTTAGATATTTTCTCAACCCTTTTCATATGCAGTTGATAGATTAGAGAGAGCTTTAAAAGTGCATCAAAGGGAGTTATCCCTTAATCTAGAGATTAATATCAATGAAATTATCACCCATAATAAGATAGATGATTCCATTTTTCTTCTTAGATGAAGAGAATTGAGCATCTCTTCAAGGGTATAAATCCAAGCATCAACAATTTTTGGCAAGCTCAATGGGACTTCTAAGTCCTAGAAGACTGTTCAATATTGGTGTTAGTCTTGACATGGTTACAGATAAAGAAGAATCTACATTCAATACCTAGTGACTAAAGAATTCAAATATTTGGTTGATGACTACTACTTTCCATGATAAAGGTGACCACTAGGTCTGTTGCTAAAGGTGTACCCTTTGAGTTTGTGGAATTACCTCCATATTCCATTAAAAAGTTTAGGTTTGTCAATACTCATCCTTAAAAAAGACGTTTTTTGTTCAAAGCTTCCAATTTTGTGATACATTCCATTCCTAACATCCATTGTGTTCATTAAAAAATGGCTATAAGATAACCTTAAGTGCCTCTAACTAGGGTATCTCCCTTGCATCTTGCCCAATATGACAAAATTCTAGGAGTTGCTCTTAAGAGTGTCCCATCTTTTAGTGGAAATGGTCCAATTAATACCATTGAACATATTATGAATATATAAAATTTTTGTAATTTCCATAAAATCACTAAATAAAATGTATCCATTATATTTTTGGCCTTGTCTTTCAAATTAAAATATTTGGATTGGTATGGGACCCTACCTGTAAATTCTATTTGCTCATGAGATGAGTTGGGGCATTTTTCGACTAATACATTTGGGGAAAAGAGTTATCACCTCTCTTTCTGATAAACTCATAAATTCATGC
Source organism: Torreya grandis (assembly GCA_037957365.1). Taxonomy (NCBI): domain Eukaryota; kingdom Viridiplantae; phylum Streptophyta; class Pinopsida; order Cupressales; family Taxaceae; genus Torreya; species Torreya grandis. The sequence continues at coordinate 783,728 of JARHVA010006799.1, forward strand.
AATATTTTAATACTAGGTTCTAAAAGACATGGGATAGAATCCCAGCCCTTGTGAAACCTACCCCAAACTATGCATTTTTATACTACTTGAAAGCATTGAATAGTGACATTGTCATGATGATTAAATATATGGGTGGAAACAAATTTATTGTTCCATATGAAATAGACATAAATTTTGATAATTGTCTCATCCAAGTGGTAAAGATGGCTCCTAGACCTCCAATGCCACTATTCCCTGATTTTCATTCTCCTAGTCAAAGTGTGTTGCCCACTTTAGCTCCTTTGCATAGTTAAGAAAAATATGTCATCACCCCTAAAAATGAAATGAATGAATTAAAAATACTACTTTAAGGTGTTACAAATGAATTAGTTTCTCTCAAAAGGAAATAAGCCCAAAGTTATAGGCCTTATTAGTCCTACAACCAGTTGGGACAAAAAAACATACCTCCTTTTCAAGGCAATAATCAGGGACAAGGCAAAATCACCCATGTCAAGCCTTATAAAATTTATAATCCCAATGCTCCTTCATCCTCCAATACCTTGTTCTCACTCAAAATAATTTGGTCTAGGAATAACCCAACTACCCTTATTTTGAGCAAGGTTAAGAATAGGTTTCTTATGCCAATGAGATGAAAAATTAAGGCATGACTACACAAGGTGATCAAACATCTCAATTTTAAAATTTTAAGATGACAAAACAATTTGGGATGGATAGTAGATAGGTTTAGTCTAATTCCACTCTCATGAATCATTTAGAGGGTGAGTTTTGTGCCATTAATTATGTGGGGAATACAAGCAATCAAAATGCTTGTGTGGTTTCCAACAGTAGATCAAAGAAAAGGGTCATTGAAGAAGTTAAAGGAACTAGTCAAGGAACGTTTTTGACTCCTATATCAGCTCATATGGGAGGAAGGCCAAATTCAGCTCTTAAAACACAATAAAATCAAAGGATTTCAAATTTTAAGATAGTTGCTACAACCTTGCCTCCACAAGCTACATCACAAGGTGTAGATGTTCATAAAGAGAACCCCAAGGTAAGTAATCCTTCCATTAATGTTTTGGACCAGATGAAAAATATTCATATGAACATCTCATTATGGGATTATCTAGCATTATCAGGGCATAAAGATATTCTCCAAAAGGAATTGTATGGACTGGGTAAATAAGCTAGCCCATCTAGAAATGATAATGTGGTTTTGGTCAATGGAACTCAATCCATAGATTGTCAAGTGAAGAAAGATGAGAAGACTCTTCCTTTCTATCTATCTTTAATTATTGGTGATTTCTTGGTTCATAATTGCATCATATACAATGGAAAAAACACATCAATTATGCCCAAATGTATAGTAGATAAGCTATGCATCAAATATGAGTCAATGACTAAATGAGTTTTGCAATTGGATGGATCACCATACAAGACTTTTGGGGTTTTGATAAGTTTGAATTGTATCCTTAATACTTTTCCTACCATTTCAATTCCTCATGATGTGGTTGTAGCAGATTTACCTCCCTAATTTACTCTTTGTTAATTGGTCCTACATGGTGTTTAGAATAAAATATGGCACTAAAGTGAATATTGAGTCAAAACCTATTCTGTAATATCCCCTCCAAACAGGAAATATAGCAACCAAAAAACTCTGAACAAAGATATAATTTCTATTGAATAAATTTAGAATGATAACAATAATATAGTTTCTCAATAGCAAATCAAAGATCTTATCACTTGTCCTAAACTATTACAATTACAGTCCTCTCTTATGCATATAAATATGAAATACAATCTTAAAAACCCTGGCTTTGCAAATCTAGAACTGGGTTTGAATCTGGAAATTCTGTCTCGACCTGCTGTGTCGAACACACAGTCACTGGCATCGGTCGATATACTACCGACCTCAGTCACTATAGGTCCTTCTCTGCCGATGTCGGTCTCCAGTCGGCCGATGTCAGTTACTGGGGATCTCTGTCTGCCGAGGTCGGTATCTGCGTGGATCTGTACAAACCCATACAAACTTCATACGACTGCCAATTAAGCACAACTTCCGTGTTTCAACCCCTGATCTAAAAATATATGTTTCTAGCACAGAAAGTCTCTAGCTGTATAATTTATTACAAAACATAAAGAAATAAATACCTGGAATATCTATAATAACTTTTGTGTGAAGTTATCTCTCAACCCTATAAATTCTGTGATAACTTCTAGATGAAGCTATCTCTCAATTTGGCAATAGATCAGCTGATATTCCATAGCCTCTTAATTGCACACACTAAAGAGGGAACGTTCTCCAATGCAAATGGAATCTTGGAACCCTAGGCTCAGTCTTCACAGAAGAAATTCTTCAAAATCAATAATCAATAATCAATGGCTAATCAATAATGGCCTCCATGAGAAACCCTTATACCCTCAAAAGATATGCTTGCCATAATTAAGGTTTCTTAAATTAGAATTAGGGTTTCTAATTAAAAATAGGCTAAATAATTAATATTTGATTAAATCAATCAAATATTAATATCTCCCTCAATACATGTCCAAACGAGCCCAAATGAAAGCCAACTGGAAAACCTCTGCTAAACGAAGCCACCCCAATCTCCATCAAGACCCTCTAACCATCCTATCAGCCTATGAGGGTCGCATAATAGGCTAACCATGAACTCAAAACATGTTAACTGAAAAAGGGACATGACAATCCGCCCCTCCTAGAATTGCTTGCCCTCAAGCAATCGCTGAATGACAAATCAATCAATCCACCTGGATCCCAAATGTAGTTATGATCTCCACCACTGTCACTTAACATGAACCCCATGCCATGTCCATCCTGATGCTGATGTAATGGCGTCAAATCCTCTTGAGTACTAAGATAATCACCCCAACATCCAATCCATAAATGAAAATCAGCAAGCAAACTCCTTACCTGAATAATATCTAAAACTCAATTGTGAAGGCTAGAAATAGTCATATCATCATCAACCTGTGACCTGACTGTAACAGAAAGTTGAGTCCCCACCACATGTGACAACTCCTGAACTAAACTCACCTCAAGACCAAGGTCATCCTCATACCTCTCCTGTGTTGGTGCCAATGTGCACTCGTCATCGCCCTCTATCATGTCATGTGGTATAGGTACCTCCATCTGATGAAAAAACATATATCTGAAGCTGCTACCCCGTATTGCCTTAAGAATATGTGTCTTCCCATCAACATCAAAGAGAACCTCCATGTCCTTGAGATGAAGAGTAACTTCCTCAAATGAATGAAGCCACTTCATACCCAAGACTAAGTCTATGTCCCCCATATCTACCACATAATAATCAGCCTTGAACTCATAATTGTTCAAGCGCAATGGGAGGTCTCTAATCATACGCTCACACCTAAGAGTGTGACCATCAGCTACCTTAACTCTGATGCCCTCAAAATATTTGGTAGTGAGTCCATGCTTCTCCACAAATCTAGCATCTATGAAATTATGTGTGGCTCCTATATCAAGAAGGGTGATAACCTTCTGCCCTTCCAAAACTCCACAGAGTCTGAATGACTCATCCGACTGAATACTGGATAGGCGTGCCTCCTGTATGTGAAGCTCTAACTCTACCTCTACCTTAGGCCCTGAAGCCTCTGCCTCTACCCCCTCAGAACTATTCTACTATTCAAAATCCTCTGAATTTGAATCCTCATAATATGCCCACATCACACGATTCGCCTTACCCTTAGGCCTCAAAGGACAATCGTGATGGATATCATATGGACCTTTGCAATAAAATCAAAGCTTCTTCTTGCGTAGATCATTGAGCACCTCATGATCCAAAGGTGGTGCTGCTAGATTGGCTTTTGAATCATTTTTAACCCCGGATTTATCTATGTTAAAATCTAGTCTCTCTGTATCTGCATTGGAGCACTTATGGTCTCTAGATGAAGAAGTACCCTTGGAGTTAAATTTATGGGATGGGGCTGCCATCTCCATACTATGTGCCTTCTTCATCGATACCTATAATGAAGGAGGATCAAAGGCTTTGATCCAACCTCTCAATGGCTCTGTCAATCCCTCTATGAAGAGAACTACCAATCTACGCTCTGAAATATTGGGCACCATGACTGCCAATCTCTGAAACTCACCAATGAAGGACTCCAGGTTACTTGTTTGTCTCAATTGTGCCAAATCTTGAAAGTAAACCTCAGGTTCTTTCCTATCAAATTGCTCAACCAATCTGTACACAAAGTCCTGGTACTCTGTTACCTAGTTATGCTGAAGTGTTACCATACCATGGTACCACCAATCATGTGCTACTCCATCCAAGTGCAAAGTGGTGTATTTGATGGCCTCTATCTCTGACATTGGTCTCAATGCCAAAAAGGTGTCAAGCTTATGAACCCAAGCTTGAGCTGTCATTTTGCCGCTGCCGTCAAAAGTAGTCAAAGAAAGCTTACTAGTAGCCTTCTTCAGCTCACTGAATTGAACTCTAGGCCTCCTGTCCTATCTAACCAATCTATAGTGCTCTCTCCTCAAATTAGCAAAATGGTCAAAGGATATCCTCTCTTGAACATAAGGAGGTAATAAGTCCCACTCATCATTTACAGCCATGTAAACATCTACAAATGGGGAATTCCCTGCCTCCTCCTCTGTTGGTGCCTCTGGTTCTTCTTGAACAAATGTAGGATGTGTAGGTCTATCAACTATTCTGGAGTGAGTCTGTTGTGGTCTCTAATTAACCATAGCACAACTATCATCTCTTTGGTCCCTGTTCTGTCCATCAGTTGCATTCATCCCCCTTATCATAGTCATAAGTGCCTATAGTGTCTGATTCATTTGCTGTTGGCTTGTCATCATAGCATGGTGAAATTATCTAGTGTCCTGATCAGCATCATACTTGTGGCCCATGGGTGGGCTGCCCTCACGTCTATCACTCATGATAATCCACTATTGTTCTAACAACTGGGTACCTTCAAGTAAGGCTCTACTGCGTGTGTTATACCTGTGTGGTCCCAACTCTTGTGGCTGCATAAGATCTATAGACCCTCAGGCTGGCAGGATTTAGCTCTGATACCACTGTAATATCCCCTCCAAATAGGAAATATAGCAACCAAAAAACTCTGAACAAAGATATAATTTTTGTTGAATAAATTCAGAATGATAACAATAATATAGTTTCTCAATAGCAAATCATAGATCTTATCACTTGTCCTTCTAAACTATTACAATTACAGTCCTCTCTTATGCATATAAATATGAAATACAATCTTAAAAACCCTAGCTTTGCAAATCTGGAACTAGGTTTGAATCTGGAAATTCTGTCTCGGCCTGCTATGTCGAACACACAGTCACCAGCGTCGGTCGATATACTGTCGACGTCGGTCACTGTAGGTCCTTCTCTGCCAACGTCGGTCTCTAGTTAGCTGATGTTGATTACTGGGGATCTCTGTTTGCCGAGGTCAGTATCTGCGTGGATCTGTACAGACCCGTACAGACTTCGTACGGCCGCCAATTAAGCACAACTTCCCTGTTTCAACCCCTAATCTAAAAATATATGTTTCTAGCATAGAAGGTCTCTAGCTATATAATTTATTTAATCAAAACATAAAGAAATAAATACCTGGAATAACTGTAATAATTTTTGTGTGAAGTTATCTCTCAACCCTGTAAATTTTATGATAACTTCTAGATGAAGCTATCTCTCAATTTGGCAATAGATCAGCTGATATTCCATAGCCTCTTAATTGTACACACTGAAGAGGGAACGTTCTCCAATGCAAATGGAATCCTGGAACCCTAAGCTCAGTCTTCAAAGAAGAAATTCTTCAAAATCAATAATCAATAATCAATGGCTAATCAATAATGGCCTCCATGAGAAACCCTTATACCCTCAAAAGATATGCTTGCCCTAATTAGGGTTTCTTAAATTAGAATTAGGGTTTCTAATTAAAAATAGGCTAAATAATTAATATTTGATTAAATCAATCAAATATTAATATCTCCCTCAATACATGTCCAAATGAACCCAAACAAAAGCCAACTGGAAAACCTCTGCTAAACGAAGCCACCCCAATCTCCATCAAGACCCTCTAACCATCCTATCAGCCTACGAGGGTCGTATAATAGGCTAACCATGAACTCAAAACATGTCAACTGAAAAGGGGACATGACATATTCATAGAGATCATTTGGAACCATGTTAACCTAAGGTATCAAATTTTAAATATGCTATAATTGATGAAGAGGAGTTTAACATTGATCAGTCCCCATCATCTTCCTTTGAAGGAGTATCTGATTTGTTCCTAGATGAGTGGGGAGATGACAACTATGTGCATGATCCATATAAGTTTATTGAGGAATCTAGTCTTGCAGTATATTATATGCATGAGAAGGATTATTTCATTCCTAATTTGATGAATTCAAATGATGATGTGAATGGATTGTGGTAGCTTTTCTTTGATGGGTCTAAAAGTAAGATTAGGGCTAGTGGTGGAGTAATGTTGATTTCACCTTCAAAGGAAAGGTATTTTTTAAATTTAAAATTTTAGTTCTATTATTCTTGTAATTTAGAAGAATATGAGGCCCTCATTCATGGCCTCGAGTGGGTAAGGAAAAGAGGTGTCAAAGAATTGAAAGTATTTGGTGATAGTGAGCTCATTATCAATCAAGTTAGAGGGTAGAATTTGACCAAGAACTCCTTGCTCAAGTCCTATAAGCATAGAATTTGGGACCTTGTAGAATAATTTATGGCATTTAATATCATTTCTACTCTAAGGGAAGATAATAAGCATTTTGATAGATTGGCATCTATTGGTGTTCAATTTGATGTCCCAAAAGGCATACAAGAAAATAAGAATCAACCTCATCTAAGGGTAATTATGAGACCTTCTATACCAGATAATGTCACAAATTGGTAAATTTTTTAGAGTGATGAATATATAGCCCTATTCCTACAAGAAGAGGCTGAGTTCTCTACAAATAATTAGTCTAAGATTCAACAACAATATGAAGGGAAAATTATCCAACTAAAATCTAACAAGCTTCCCAAAGGCCTAGTAACTCTTGGAAGCATATTCAATGAGGATGACAAGATAAATAAGGATAAGGTAAGCATGTCCACCAAGAATTAGAATTATGAAAGCATAGAGATCTTCAAGGATAAATTTCTTGTACTTGGAAAGGTGTGCACTAGTCAAGAGAAACATGTTTTCATTAAACTATTCAAAGAGTTTGGTGATATTTTTGCATGAGAATATAGTGATTTGAAGGGTTTTGATTGAATATTGTCTTAACACACCAAAGATCTAGATGAAAATTTCAAACCCATCAAGAAAATAAAAATTCCAATCAATCCCAAGATTGAGCCTCTCATGGGGAAAGATCTCATCAAACTAATTGAGTCTAGAATCATCTTTCCCATCAAGCATTATTCTTCATTAGCCAAATTAGTACCTATTAGAAATAATAATGGGGAGATGAAGTTGTGTGTATACTTTAGGGACTTGAATAGAGTGTCCTTGAGATATCATTATCCCCTCTCTTCTATGGATCAAATTCTGTAAGTGGTGCGAGGTAGTGAGAGGTTTTCTCTCCTAGATGGTTATTTAGTACAATAAAATTTTGGTGAAATAAAGTGACCAATAAAAACATCCTTTAATACCAAATGGATGACATATTCCTATATAAATATTCCATTTTGATTGTTAAATGCTGGAGCTACTTTTCAATGTTCAATGGATATGGATTTCTAAGGATTGATCAATGATATTGTATTGGTGTATCTTGATGATGTGACAGTTTTCTCCAAGGAAGAAAAAGCTCATTCGAAGCACCTAAGGTATATTTTTGAGAAGTTCAGAGAGTTTGGGATCTCCATAAACCTAAATAAGTGTGTGTTTCTTGTTCATGAAGGAAAACTCTTAGGCCACATTGTTTCCAAGAAAGGTCTGTGTATTGATTTGAAAAGGGTAAGTGCCATCTTGGAATTATATTTACGTAAACATAAGAAGGGTATACAAGTACTCTTTGTTAAGATAAATTTCATTAGGAGGTTCATTATTTTCTAACATGGTCAAGCCGTTAACATATATGCTAAGAAAGGGTGAGATATTCACTTGGACAAGGAGAAAAGAAAGTTTTGAAGAGATCAAACAAGCCATTGGCCTAGGCCCCTACTCTTGAGAGTCCTAAATTCTTCAAGGAATTAAAATTGTATAATTTTTGGAATAAATAGGTAATTTATACTATGCTTAGTCAATCTAATTATGAAAATTTGAAACAACCTATTGCTTTTTTGAGTCAAGGTTTGGAAGGCTATGAGACAAGATACACATATGTTTAGAAACAAGTGCTTTTAGTCATAAGGAGTTTGAAGAAGTTAAATAATATGCTGTCTATCAACTAGATTCACATTTTTGTGCCTCATCATAGTGTAAAATACTTTATGTTGATCAGATATTTAAATGAGAAAAGGGTAGGTTGGATCACCAAAGTGATGGAATATAATGTGTATATCAAAACAACCAAGTTAGTAAAAGGAAAAGGACTATGTGAGCATCTTGCTTCAGATTTAAAAGAGAAAATAGATGTTTTTTTGGCACTTCATGATGATCCTACAATATCCATACCTTCAGCCACAAGAAGATAGACACAAGACATGATTCATTTCCTTCAAACTAGTGAGTGTCCACAAGGTCTTGACAAAGTTAAAAGAAGGTACATTAGGATAAAATCCATTCCTTATGTACTTTTTGATGGAGTGATATTTAGGAAGGAATTTTTAGGTGTCGTTTTAAGGTGTATTGATTTGGATCAAATTTACAAAGTGTTACATGAGTTTCATGATGGATCGGCTGGTGGTCACTTTGTTCCAAGAAGCATAACTACTAAGATTATGAGAGCTAGTTACTTTTAGCCTAGCTTATTCAAAGACACCCATGCTTGGATAAGGAAATGATAGAAGTGTGATTTCTTTGATGTTAAATAAAAGGTATCTACCTTGCCTCTCCATCCAATCTAAGTTGAGTAACCCTTTAAGTAATGGGGTTTGGATTTCATAGGTCTAATCAATCCTCCTTCTAGTGCTAGTCACAAGTGAGTGTTAACAGCCACTTATTATTTTACAAGATGGGTGTAATTTCTAGATATTAAGGAGGTAAATTAAAACTCAATCATTAATTTCTATGAATTTATAATAGCTAGGTTTGGATATCCTTCAATAATTATCTCAGACAATGCCTTGGCTTTCTTAGGAATAAGAACAAGTGAGTGGGCTTTGAAGCATGGTATTTATCTTAGCACCTCATCTAACTACTATCCCCAGGGAAATGGACTAGATAAATACAAAAATAGGAATTTGATCAAGATCATAAAGATAAATATGGAGGAGAATCAAAGGACTTGGCACACCAAGTTGAAGATAGCCCTTTGGGCTAATAGGATCACCCCAAAAAGAGAAATTGAGAACTCATCATACACACTTGTGTATGGAAGGGAGGATATGATTCCTATCTCACTTGAGTTATCAACTTTAGACATCACATATCAGTGATAGATAATGTAGAATGAGAGTATGGAAGTCATGTTATGTGAGTTACTAAACCTTTAAGAGATAAGAGATAAGGCTATGTAGACCATGATAACTCACCAAGAGCAAAAAAATAATTATTTATGACAAGAAATCCATGAAAAGGAGTTTCAAAGAAGGAGGCATTGTCCAAAAATGGGATGAAGATAGGGCCAAGCTTGGGAGACACATAAATTTGATGCTTTGTGTTGTGGCCCATATGTGATCACATAGTGCAAATATCATAATGTTTTCCAACTCTCAAGGTTAGATGGAGAGGAGCTACATATCCCAATCAATGGGATATATCTAAAGCATTATTAATAAAGTTCTCTTTTATTTTGTGCATATTTTTCTATTTTTATTGTGTTTTATAAGTGTTTATGCACATGTGTGAGTTTGTTATGGTCTTATTTTGTGTTGTCATTGCTTGGTCTTACTATTGTATGTGGTGTGTTTCCTTGTGTTTTATTTTGGCATAATCCTTGTTAGTCATCTTCAAGAATCCATTGACTCCATTGGCCCTAAGTTGGATAAGGATACTAATTTGGTCAATTTAGCAGGCATACTACCCCTATGTGTCACCAATTTGTTGACCAAATTTTGGCCCTTTAGGCCAAAATTAGGCACCCCTTTTTACAAAAAAATGTCTGTGTCTATACCTTTATCCAAATATAATACATAGGTTTCATTCAAAATAAGTGTTCTTATACAAATTCTAAAGTCTATATAAAAAACATAGTGTTTTCATTTTGAAATCTTTGTTCTTTAGTCTTTTGGCTAAGTCCTTTGCAATGAATTATTTTGGGTTTTTTTTCTAAGCTTATGCTGAATTCTTTCAGACTTTTTGTCTGAGGATTTTTTCCTTAAGTGTACTTCTTTCAGACTTTTCATTTGATAGAATTATTTTGATAAAATTATTGAGATAAATTTTCTGAAGGGTATGTTGCAACTTTTTAAAAGGACTTTTCAAGGCAAAGTGGACATTTTCAAAGTTCTCTAAGGGTATCTTTCTCACAAGAAATGGTCCACTTCACTTTCCTGAAGGGTACTTTCATTTTTTTTAAGGATAATTTGAAATATTTTTGAAGGGTACATTTACAACTTTCCCAAAGGGCATATTCTTTGGAAAGTGGACACTTTTATCTCTTTCTAAGGGCACTTGCCTTTCCAAAGGGATCTTTTCAAAAAATCCAAAGGAAAGAATTGTTTTAAACATTTTGTCTAAAATAACTTTTCCAAAGGTCCATAACAGTTTTTTTGAAGGGCACTTCAACTTTTCCAAAGGGTAGGTGACAACTTTTCTAAAGGAATTTTTAAAGTTAAGTGGACAATTTCAATTTTATTCAAGGGCATTTCAACTTCTTTGAAGGGTTGCTTTCAAAAAGTATGAAAGATTGTTTTGTAGGAAGGTGGACCATATTGGAAAAGCTAAAGGGTATGTTTCCTTTCAAAAAGGGTCTTTTTCACTTTCTTGAAGGGTCATTCCAAAGAACAAAAAGGGGCCAAATAGAAAGTCTAAAGGAATTCTTTCAGAGAAATTATTTGCAGAATTCTTTTGGAAAACTTGAAAAGGTACCAAAGTCCATTTTCTTCAGACATTTTATCCACAAAAATTATTTAAGGCATGAAAAACCAAGCTGAAAGAAAAAAACAAAAGAGATAAAAGACCTAAGCAAATTCTTTTAGGAAAGTGCTAAGAAAATAAGTCCAAAGAAATACAAGTTCAAATAAAATGTCCAAAAGAGTGATGGCCCATAAAACATCAATTTTAGACTACAAAAACTAGCTATTGAAGTTTAAAAGAAAGGCTTGATTAGAACTAGAAGTGAAAAATGGTAAAGATCTTGAGCATATAGTGTACAGTATGCATAAATAGGTAGGTTGATAGTTCAATTTATTGCACCATTACATAGCTTGATGAGCTAGTAATGAGCAACTAGCATCAAAATAGAATTCTAATAGATGGACTGATCTATAAAAAAATTCAGTTCAAAATATCATGATTCCATTGATGTAACCATGGGAAAATCATCTTACAAGATTTAATGTAGTTATTTATTTTCTTAGGGTGACATGTCCAAGTGAACCTGGAACTCCCTTGGCTCGGCCTCTCTCAAAGGCTATATATATGCATTCTCTTGGCTAATTTCAGTAGCCTCCGTTGGTTATTGGAAAAACTCTAGCTAGATTTATACTTGAAAAACTCTTGAATAAATATATAAGTGATTTAGTCATTCACACATTGTTATATTGAGCATAGGTTTGAATCTTGTTGATAATGACTAGTGAAAGGTTACTTTTCTCACATGTCAATCCATGGTCACTTACTAATGTGTAAAAAGGATGTTGTTGTAGGTCTCTGTTAGTATTCTTTACTAAGTGTATAAGAGTCTTAGAAGTGGTATATGTTTATTCCCTTTGTGGAATAATTTGTCACCCTCCTAAGTTTAAAATATCTTCCTAAATCTAACCTATGAAATAATGATGCAACAATGTTTTTTCATTGTAAATTCATGTGAAACATCCTTGTTTACCTTTAAGTAGTGGATTTTTAGTCAAATAGGAGGATAATACATATTGGTGCATGACCATTTTGTTTCCTTAGCTATTTTCTTAACCCTTTTCACATAAATTTCATAGATTAGAGATATATTTCAATGTGAATCAAGGGGAGCTATCCCTTAGTCTAGAGATTCATCTCAATAAAATTATCATGCCTAGTAAGAGAGATGATTATATTTTGCCACTTGGATTGAGAGAAATGAGAATCTCTTCAAGGGTGTAAATCCAATAATTAATAGTAAAAACTTTATTAATAGTCATGGAAGAGGTAAAAATTAGTATTATTATTGATCAAATGGTATGAAAATGAGCATTGATTTTCCATACTCAAGTAGAACATCCGTTATAAAGGCCAAAATGGCTAGTTCTTATAAAACTTGTGAGAGAGAGAGAGGAGAAGAGATAAGCCCAAAAATCATAAGGACACTTTTAAATTTTAGAAAAGGAGTTACATATGCATGAGAAGAATATGTGAAACAAACCATGCAAGGTTAGGAGGCACAAGTGTCATCTCAAGTCACGAAAGTCATGAAAAGTGGTGCGGAATTTCTCATTCTGGCTCAAAAAACTACCTTCATGATTCACTTATATTTGAATGTCACAAAAATAAATAAAGATATGTATAATGATTTTAATGAGAGGGAAGTATTTTATACATACCTCTCTATACATTTTTTATAGTCCTACTCATTTAAAATTTCTTAGAAGTGAGCTATCACTATCTTTAGTCTAAAAAACTCCTTTTTCAATCACCCTTCACACTTGGCATCAAAATTGGCTTTAGTTTTCTATGAAAATATGTGGGATGGAGTTTATGACACTTTTGAAGACTCTTCATGGTCTTATACTTCTTAGGTAGACCTTAAAAAGCCATCCACTTAGAGTTTTCACACTTCTCACCATCATGCTCACTATGCCAATTTTGACTGGCTAAGATAAATTAGTTGGTAAGAAAACTTAGTAATTATTAAAAGGAATTAAATTTAAATTTTTAGTTATCTAAATTCTTTATATTCCCTTCCATGTGATTGGCATCTCTTGGAACCTCCTAGAACCTGAACAACACATAAAATAGTAAATAATACCCTATTTTATACTCCATCCATATAGTTCCATACAACTCAAAAGGATGGAAAGGATAATAATGTAGTCCTCTATAATTTTTATGTTCAAACTATCTCATTTTAATATCCTTCTAACCTAATTTCTCTAATCAGGTGACTAGTAAGGGCTTGCAAGGGTTTTAAGTACTTTAAGCTCTTAAGGTTTATTCATAAAAATATGACATTATAAATACCAAAAATATAACAAAAATAATTTTCAATGACCCTATTAACCTCCGTAAATTCCATAGATCATCATGCATAACCCTAAATAATATGTGAGCATTCAAAACTAACTTATCAAGCTTGTTTATCCATTCCCTACAGGTTTGAAGTTGTCTTGAGCTAAAAGTGACCTTTTTAGTGGGTTACTCTAAATTATAAAAGATTATAAATGTCTATCATTACTCCATAATAATTCTGCAATCCATTATATAGCTTACCTAAGGTTATAAATGAAAGTGACATATCATTTGAAATCTAGGGCTAACCATGTCTAATAGACTTGATTTATCTTAAAGCCCAAAAATGGCTCATCATGGCTTCCAATTAAATATATATGATTTAAACACACCTAATTTATCCCTAGGAACATTTTTAAATCCACTTTAGTGTTCAATTGAGGTTAGAAACCAATCTGACCTTCCATTTGGCTTTGGCTTAGAACCTTGCCTAATAGGCTTGCCTGAAAGTTTGAGGGTCTAGGCCACCCTGTTTATTTTCAACCTTAATTTATTGATAATTAATATTGGTATATGTATTTTTAAAATTTACATACCTTCTTGAAATTTCCCTATACACTCTAGTCCATCCTTTTCACCATTCTTTCCAAGATTGCAGGTTTTGCTCATAAAGGGAGTGACCTCTATCTGAGATAAAATAGAGGGCATACCCCTACTCCATCATAAAAAATAATATTTTATAGGATTTATAGGTTATGGATACCCTAGGTACCAATTTTTGGGCTTTGGTTAGGTCATCTAATCTTTTAACTCCCTTAAAATGTAAAATAGACTATATAAAAAGTATTGTGTGCAGGGCTAAATTATGAACTATGTTATGCCTCATTTAGAGATCCTCCTCTATGATTGATTTATAATTTTAGGTACCTATAAATAATTTCATTATCCATATATAGTTTTCCATATTTACATTCATCACTCCAACCTTCCTCATGTCCCTCATACTGCTTGTCTGGTCAAGACTATGTTACCCTGTCTGTCTTCCTTAACACTAAATCTTGTAGGTGGTTGTCCTTGTAACTAGTGCATAAAAATTATAGATAGTGTTTGAATATCTAATTATATAATTTTATGATCATTTTTTTTAACTCATTTTTAATCATGTATATCCTAAACCATCACCTAAATACCTTGTCTCAGTTTCTTGTATGCTTACAATCACCTATGTCAAGCCTTATCAAATTTATAATCCAAATGCTCCTTCATCCTCCAAATACCTTGTTCTCACTCAAAATATTTTGGTATAGGAACAACCCAACTACCCTTATTTTGAGCAAGGTTAAGAATAGGTTACTTATGCCAATGAGATGAAAAATTAAGGCATGACTACACAAGGTGATCAAACATCTCAATTTAAAAATTTTAATATGACAAAACAATTTGGGATGGATAGTAGATAGGTTTAGTCTGATTCCACTCTCATGAATCATTTAGAGGGTGATTTTTGAGCCATTAATTATGTGGGGAGTACAAGCAATCAAAATGCTTGTGTGGTTTCCAATAGTAGATCAAAGAAAAGGGTCATTGAAGAAGTTAAAGGAACCAATCAAGGAACATTTTTGACTCCTATATCAGCTCATATGGGAGGAAGGCCAAATTCAGCTCTTAAAACATAATAAAATCAAATGATTTCAAATTTTAAGATAGTTTATACAACCCTACCTCCACAAGCTACATCACAAGGTGTAAATGTTCATAAAGAGAACCCCAAGGTAAGTAATCCTTCCATTAATGTTTTGAACCAGATGAAAAATATTCATATGAACATCTCATTATGGGATTATCTAGCATTACCAAGGCATAAAGATATACACCAAAAGGAATTGTACAGACTGGGTAAATAAGCTGGCCCATCTAGAAATGATAATGTGGTTTTGGTCAATGGAACTCAATCCATAGATGGTCAAGTGAAGAAAGATGAGAAGACTCTTCCTTCTTATCTATCTTTAATTATTGGTGATTTCTTGGTTCATAATATCATCATATACAATGGAACAAACACATCAATTATGCCCAAATGCATAGTAGATAAGCTATGCATCAAATACAAGTCAATGACTAAAGGAGTTTTGCAATTGGATGGATCACCATACAAGACTTTGGGGGTTGTGATAAGTTTGAATTTTATCCTTAATACTTTTCCTACCATTTCAATTCCTCATGATGTGGTTGTAGCAGATTTACCTCCCTATTTTACTCTTTGTTAATTGGTCTTACATGGTGTTTAGAATAAAATATGGCACTAAAGTGAATATTGAGTCAAAAACTATTCATAGAGATCATTTAGAACCATTTTAACCTAAGGTATCAAATTTTAAATATGCTATCATTGATGAAGAGGAGTGTAACATTGATCAATCCCCATCATCTTCCCTTGAAGGAGTATCTGATTTGTTCCTAGATGAGTGGGGAGATGACAACTATGTGCATGATCCATATAATTTTATTGAAGAATCTAGTCTTGGAGTATATTATATGCATGAGAAGTATTATTTAATTCCTAATTTGATGAAGTCAAATGAGGATGTGAATGGATATTGGTAGCTTTTCTTTGATGGGTCTAGAAGCAAGATTAGGGCTAGTGGTGGAGTAATGTTGGTTTCACCTTCAAAGGAAAGGTATTTTTTAAATTTAAAATTTTAGTTCTATTATTCTTGTAATTTAGAAGAATATGAGGCCCTCATTCATGGCCTCAAGTGGGTAAGGAAAAGAGGTGTCAAAGAATTGAGAGTATTTGGTGATAGTGAGCTCATTGTCAATCAAGTTAGAGGGTAGAATTTGACCAAGAACTCCTTGCTCAAGTCCAATAAGCATAGAGTTTGGGACCTTGTAGAATAATTTATGGCATTTAATATCATTTCTACTCTAAGGGAAGATAATAAGCATTTTGATAGTTTGGCATCTATTGGTGTTCAATTCGATGTCCCAAAAGGCATACAAGAAAACAAGAATCAACCTCATCTATAGGTAATTATGAGACCTTCTATACTAGATAATGTCACCAATTGGTAATTTTTTTAGAGTGATGAATAGATATCCCTATTCATACAAGAAGAGGCTGAGTTCTCTACAAATAATTAGTCTAAGCTTCAACAACAATATGGAGGGCAAATTATCCAACTAAAATCTAAGAAGCTTCTCAAAGGTCTAGTAACTCTTGAAAGCATATTCAATGAGGATGACAAGATCAATAAGGATAAGGTAAGCATGTCCACCAAGAATGAGAATTATGAAAGCGTAGAGATCTTCAAGGATAAATTTCTTGTACTTGGAAAGGTGTGCACTAGTCAAGAGAAACATGTTTTCATTAAACTATTCAAAGAGTTTGGTGATATTTTTGCATGAGAATATAGTGATTTGAAGGGTTTTGATTGAATATTGTCTTAACACACCAAAGATCTAGATGAAAATTTTAAACCCATCAAGAAAATAAAAAGTCCAATCAATCCCAAGATTGAGCCATTAATGGGGAAAGAACTCACCAAACTAATTGAGTCTAGAATCATCTTTCCCATCAAGCATTATTCTTCATTAGCGAACTTAGTACCTATTAGAAATAATAATGGGGAGATCAAGTTGTGTGTATACTTTAGTGACTTTAATAGAGTGTCCATGAGATATAATTATCCCCTCCCTTCTATAAATCAAATTCTGTTAGTGGTGGGAGGTAGTGAGAGGTTTTCTCTCCTAGATGGTTATTTAGGTACAATAAAATTTTGATGAAATAAAGTGACCAATAAAAATATAATTTAATACCAAATGGGGGACATATTACTATATAAATATTCCATTTTGATTGTTAAATGCTAGAGCTACTTTTCAATGTGCAATGGATATGGATTTCTAAGGAGTGATCAATGATATTGTATTGGCGTATCTTTATGATGTGACAGTTTTCTCCAAGGAAGAAAAAGATCATTTGAAGCACCTAAGGTATATTTTTGAGAGGTTTAGAGAGTTTGGTATCTCCATAAACCTAAATAAGTGTGTTTTTGTTGTTCATGAAGGAAAACTCTTAGGCCACATTATTTCCAAGAAAGGTCTGTGTATTGATTTGAAAAGGGTAAGTGCCATCTTGGAATTATCTTTACCTAAACATAAGAAGGGTCTACAAATATTCTTTGGTAAGATAAATTTAATTGGGAGGCACATTATTTTCTAACATGGTCAAGCCGTTAACATATATGCTAAGAAAGGGTGAGATATTCACTTGGACAAGGAGAAAAGAAAGTTTTGAAGAGATCAAACAAGCCATTGGCCTAGGGCCCTACTCTTGAGAGTCCTAAATTCTTCAAGGAATTAAACTTGTATAATTTTTGGAATAAAGAGGTAATTTATACTATGCTTACTTAAGCTAATTATGAAAATTTGAAACAACCTATTGCCTTTTTGAGTCAAGGTTTGGAAGGCTATGAGACAAGATACACATATGTTGAGAAACAAGTGCTTTTAGTCATAAGGAGTTTGAATAAGTTCAATAATATGTTGTCTATCAACAAGATTCACATTTTTGTGCCTCATCATAGTGTAAAATACTTTATGTTGATCAGATTTTTAAATGAGAAAAGGGCAAGTTGGATCACCAAAGTGATGGAATATAATGTGTATATAAAAACAACCAAGTTAGTAAAAGGAAAAGGAATATGTGAGCATCTTGCTTCAGATTTAAAAGAGAAAATAGAGGTTTTTTTGGCACTCCATGATGATCCTACAATATCCATACCTTCAGCCACAAGAAGATAGACACAAGACATGATTCATTTCCTTCAAACTAGTGAGTGTCCACAAGGTCTTGACAAAGTTAGAAGAAGGTACGTTAGGATAAAATCCATTCCTTATGTACTTTTTGATGGAGTTATATTTAGGAAGGAATTTCTAGGTGTGATTTTAAGGTTTATTGATTTGGATCAAATTGACAAAGTGTTACATGAGTTTCATGATGGATCGGCTGGTGGTCACTTTGTTCGAAGAGGCATAACTATTAAGATTATGAGAGCTAGTTACTTTTAGCCTAGCTTATTCAAAGACACCCATGCTTGGGTAAGGAAATGATAGAAGTGTGATTTATTTGATGGTAAATAAAAGGTATCTACCTTGCCTCTCCATCTAATCTAAGTTGAGTAACCCTTTAAGCAATGGGGTTTGGATTTCATAGGTTTAATCAATCCTCCTTCTAGTGGTAGTCACAAGTGAGTGTTAATAGCCACTGATTATTTTATAAGATGGGTGGAATTTTTAGATATTACGGAGGTAAATTAAAACTTAATCATTAATTTTTATGAAGTTATAATAACTAGGTTTGGATATCCTTCAATAATTATCTCAGACAATGCCTTGGCTTTCTTAGGAATAAGTACAAGTGAGTGGGCTTTGAAGCATGGTATTTATTTTAGCACCTCATCCAAATACTATCCCCAGGGAAATGGACTAGATAAGTCCACAAAAAATAATTTGATCAAGATCATAAAGTTAAATATGGAGGAGAATCAAAGGACTTGGCACACCAAGTTGAAGATAGCCCTTTGGGCTAATAGGATCACCCCAAAAAGAGAAATTGGGAACTCACCATACACACTTGTGTATGGAAGGGAGGATAGGATTCCTATCTCACTTGAGTTATCAACTTTAGACATCACATATAAGCTATATCTATTGTAGAATGAGAGTATGTAAATCATGTTATGTGAGCTACTCAACCTTTAGGAGATAAGAGATAAGGCTATGTAGACCACGATAACTCACCAAGAGGAAAAAAATAATTATTTATGACAAGAAATCCATGAAAAGGAGTTTCAAAGAAGGAGACATTGTCCAAAAATGGGATGAAGATAGGGCCAAGCTTGGGAAACACATAAATTTTATACTTTGTGGAGTGGCCCATATGTGATCACATAGTGCAAATATCATAATGTTTTCCAACTCTCAAGGTTAGACGGAGAGGAGCTACATATCCCAATCAATGGGATATATCTAAAGCATTATTACTAAAGTTCTCTTTTATTTTGTGCATATTTTCCTATTTTTATTGTGTTCTATAAGTGTTTATGCACATGTGTGAGTTTGTTATGGTCTTATTTTGTGTTGTCATTGCTTTGTCTTACTGTTGTACGTGGTGTGTTTCCTTGTGTTTTATTTTTGCATAATCCTTGTTAGTCATCTTCAAGAATCCATTGACTCCATTAGCCCTAAGTTGGATAAGGATACTAATTTGGTCAATTTAGTAGGAATACTACCCCTATGAGTCACCAATTTGTTGACCAAATTTTGGCCCTTCAGGCCAAAATTAGGCACCCCTTTTTACAAAAAAAGTTTGAGTCTATACCTTTATCCAAATATAATACATAGGTTTCATTCAAAATAAGTGTTCTTATACAAATCCTAAAGTCTATATAAAAAAACATAGTGTTTTCATTTTGAAATCTTTATTCTTTAGTCTTTTGGCTAAGTCCTTTGCAATGAATTCTTTTGGGTTTTTTTTCTAAGCTTATGCTGAATTCTTTCCGACTTTTTGTTAATAAGTGTATTTCTTTCAGACTTTTCATTCGATATAATTATTTTGATAAAATTATTGAGATAAATTTTCTGAAGGGTATGTTGCAACTTTTTTAAAGGACTTTTTAAGGCAAAGTGGACATTTTCAAAGCTCTCTAAGGGTATCTTTCTCACAAGAAATGGTCCACTTCACTTTCTTGAAGGGTAATTTCATTTTTCTGAAGGATACTTTGCAATATTTTTGAAGGGTACATTTACAACTTTCCTAGAGGGCATTTTCTTTGGAAAGTGGACACTTTTATCTCTTTCTAATGGCACTTGCCTTTCCAAAGGGATCTTTTCAAAAAATCCAAAGGAAAGAATTGTTTTGGACATTTTGTCTAAAATAAATTTTCCAAAGGTCCATAACAGTTTTTTTGAAGGGCACTTCAACTTTTCCAAAGGGTAGGTGACAACTTTTCTAAAAGACTTTTTAAAGTTAAATGGACACTTTCAATTTTATTAAAGGGAATTTCAACTTCTTTGAAGGGATGCTTTAAAAAAGTATGAAAGATTGTTTTGTAGGAAGGTGGGCCATATTAGAAAAGCTGAAGGGTATGTTTCCTTTCAAAAAGGGTCTTTTTCACTTTCTTGAAGGGTCATTCCAAACAAAAAAAGGGGCCAAATATAAATTCTAAAGGAATTCTTTCAGAGAAATTATTTGAAGAATTCTTTTGGAAAACTTGAAAAGGTGCCAAAGTCCATTTTCTTTAGACATTTTATCCACAAAAACTGTTTAAGGCATGAAAAACCAATCGGAAAGAAAAAAACAAACGAGATAAAAGACCTAAGCAAATTCTTTTAAAAAGTGCTAAGAAAATAATTCCAAATAAATACAAGTTCAAATAAAATGTCCAAAAGAGTGATGGCCCACAAAACATCAATTTTAGACTACAAAAACTAGCTGTTAAAGTTTAAAAGAAAGGGTTGATTAGAACCAGAAGGCAAAGATAAAGGTGAAAATGGTAAAGATCTTAAGCATGTAGTGTACAATATGCATAAATAGGTAGGTTGATAGTTTAAGTTGTTGCACCGTTACATAGCTTGATGAGCCAATAAAGAGCAACTGGCATCAAAATAGAATTCTAATAGATCGACTGATCTATAGAAAAATTTAGTTCAAAATATCATGATTCCATTGATGTAACCATGGGAAAATCGTCTTACAAGATTTAATGTAGCTGTTTATTTTCTCAGGGTGACATGTCCAAGTGAACCTTGAACTCCCTTGGCTCAGCCTCTCTCAAAGGCTATATATGTGCATTCTCTTGGCTAATTTCAGTAGCATCCATTGGTTATTGGAAAAACTCTAGCTAGATTTATACTTGAAAAACTCTTGAATAAATATACAATTGATTTAGTCATTCACACATTGTTCTATTGAGAATAGGTTTGAATCTTGTTGATAATGACTAGTGAAAGGTTACTTTTCTCACATGTCAATCCATGGTCACTTACCAATGTGTAAAAAGGATGTTGGTTTAGGTCTCTGTTAGTATTATTTACTAAGTGTATAAGAGTCTTAGAAGTGGTATATGTTTATTCCCTTTGTGGAATAATTTTTCACCCTCCTAAGTTTAAAATACCTTCCTAAATCTAACCTATGAAATAATGATGCAACAATGTCTTTTCAGTGTAAATTTGTGTGAAACATACATGTTTACCTTTAAGTAATGGATTTTTAGTCAAATAGGAGGATAATACATATTGGTGCATCACCATTTTGTTTCCTTAGTTATTTTCTTAACCCTTTTCATATAAATTTCATAGATTAGAGATATCTTTAAATGTGAATCAAGGGGAGGTATCCCTTAATCTAGAGATTCATCTCAATAAAATTATCACCCATAGTAATAGAGATGATTCCATTTTGCCACTTGGATTAAGAGAAATGAGCATCTCTTCAAGGGTGTAAATCCAAGAATCAATAGTAAAAAAATTATTAATAGTCATGGAAGAGGTAAAAATTAGTAGTATTATTAATCAAATGGTATGAAAATGAGCATTGATTTTCCATACTCAAGTAGAAGATTAGTTATAAAGGCCAAAATGGCTAGTTCTTATAGAACTTGAGAGAGAGAGAGGAGAAGAGATAAGTTCAAAGGTCATAAGGACACTTTTAAATTTGAGAAAAGGAGTTACATATGCATGAGAAGAATATGTGAAACAAACCATGCAAGGTTAGGAGGCACAAGTGTCATCTCAAGTCACGAAAGTCATGAAAAGTGGTGTGGAATTTCTCATTCTGGCTCAAAAAACTACCTTCATGATTCACTTATATTTGAATGTCCCAAAAATAAATAAATATATGTATAATGATTGTAATGAGAGGGAAGTATTTTATACATACCTCTCTATACATTTTTTATAGTCCTACTCATTTAAAATCTCTTAGAAGTGAGCTATCACTATCTTTAGTCTAAAAAACTCCTTTTTCAATCACCCTTCACACTTGGCATCAAAATTGGCTTTAGTTTTCTATGAAAATATGTGGGAGGGAGTGTATGACACTTTTGAAGACTCTTCATGGTCTTATACTTCTTAGGTAGACCTTAAAAAGCCATCCACTTAGAGTTTTCACATTTCTCACCATCATGCTCACTATGCCAATTTTGACTGGCTAAGATAAAGTAGTTGGTAAGAAAACTTAGGAATTATTAAAAGTAATTAAATTTAAATTTTTAGTTATCTAAATTCTTTATATTCCCTTCCATGTGATTGGCATCTCTTGGAACTTCCTAGAACCTGAACAACACATAAAATAGTAAATAATACCCTATTTTATACTCCATCCATATAGTTCCATACAACTCAAAAGGATGGAAAGGATAATAATGTAGTGCTCTATAATTTTTATGGTCAAACTATCTCATTTTAATATCCTTCTAACCTAATTTCTCTAATCAGGTTACTAGTAAGGGCTTGCAAGGGTTTTAAGTACTTTAAGCTCTTAAGGTTTATTCATAAAAATATGACATTATAAATACCAAAAATATAACAAAAATAATTTTAAATGACCCTATTAACCTTCATAAATTCCATAGATCATCATGCATAACCCCAAATAATATGTGAGCATTCAAAACTAACTTATCAAGCTTGTTTATCCATTCCCTACAGGGTTGAAGTTGTCTTGAGCTAAACGTGACCTTTTTAGTGGGTTAATCTAAATTATAAAAGATTATAAATGTCTATCATTACTCCATAATAATTCTCTAATCCATTATCAATCTTACCTAAGATTATAAATGAAAGTGACATATCATTTGAAATCTAGGGCTAACCATGCCTAATAGACCTGATTTATCTTAAAGCCCAAAAATGGCTTATCATGGCTTCCCATTAAATATATATGATTTAAAAACACCTAATTTATCCCTAAGAACATTTTTAAATCCACTTTAGTGTTCAATTGAGGTTAGAAACAAATCTGACCCTCTATTTGGCTTTGGCTTAGAACCTTGCCTAATAGGCTTGCATGTAAGTTTGAGGGTCTAGGCCACCCTATTTAGTTTCACCCTTAATTTATTGATAATTAATATTTGTATATTTATTTTTAAAATTTACATACCTTCTTGAAATTTCCCTATACACTTTGGTTCATCCTTTTCACCATTCTTTCCAAGATTGCAGGTTTTGCTCATAAAGGGAGTGACCTCTATCTGAGATAAAATAGAGGGAATACCCCTATTCCATCATAAGAAAAAAATATTTTATAGGATTTATAGGTTATGGATACCCTCTGTACCAATTTTTTGGCTTTGGTTAGGTCATCTAATCTTTTAACTCCCTTAAAATGCAAAATAGACTATATAAAAAGTATTGTGTGCAGGGCTAAATTATGAACTATGTTATGGCTCATTTAGAGCTCCTCCTCTATGATTGATTTATAATTTTAGGTACCTGTAAATAATTTCATTATCCATATATAGTTTTCCATATTTACCTTCATCACTCCAACCTTCTTCATGTCCCTCATACGCTTGTCTGGTCAACACTCTGTTACCCTATCTGTCTTCCTTAACACTGAATCTTGTAGGTGGTTGTCCTTGTAACGAGTGCATAAAAATTATAGATAGTGTTTGAATATCTCATTATATAATTTTATGATCTTTTTTTTTAACTCATTTTCAATCATGCATACCCTAAACCATCACCTAAATACCTTGTCTCAGTTTCTTGTCTGCTTACAATCACCTAAAGTTGACTATGTAGGGTCATTGTAGGTGTTTATGAGCTTGAAATATCATCATGTTTGATTCCAAATAAACTTGAAACATTTTAATAATATTTTAATCACTTTTAAAAACATAAAACATAACATTAACACTCATATATTATAATAAAAAAAATCATTTCAAACTTGAAACTTATGCTAGATGTAGCTGGACATTTGGTGTGATGGGACACCTATAGGTGAAAATGTGGTCAAATCTTACTTATAAACTTAATTTTATGGTATTTTATATCATATATTTCATTTTAACCATTTTGAATAATTCCAACATGAAGGAATGGTTTTGTATTTAGACCTTGTAATGGAAAGTCACCTTAGAGTTCCAAAACCTATAGATGATAGTGAAGGAAATTAGTGTTCAAATAGAAAATTTGAGGAGCTTAACCACTACTTTACACTAATCTTCTACCCTAAAAAATTTTCATATATATTTTCCTATATGGATACTACACTACAATCACATTAGGATGCATCATGATCTTTGGTATCCATGTTATATTTTATTCACAAAATTCCCCTGGACTTCTTTTTTCTCATTTTGGGGACTAAATCCCAAAACTCAATCATTTCCTCTTGATCAAGGTTTTAACTCTAATTTATTCAACCTAATTCTTCAATAATGGCTGACCTAATCTATAAAACATATTAATACTCCTTATAATGTTTCACCATGTCAAAAATTCCTCCATTGAGAGTTTTGAGGTATTGGAATAGGCTTAAAATTCCTTATAATGTTTTACCCATATGAGTTTTATATCCATCTCAAAACCTGAATATTTATTCTTTACACCTAAAATATCTTGAAACCACCATAAAGTCTCTCATCATAGCATAATGTCGTTATGATATATCTATGTTTGCACCTTGAAAGGAATGTAGGTAGTATATACAAGTTTATACAATGAGTATTATTTATCCTTTAATGAGTTTTAAGCCTATTCCAATACCTCAAAATGGATGTTTCAAAACTTATTAATGGATTAAAATATCTATGTTCCTAGTTTCCACATGGTTTTTTTCTTTTAAGCACCTGTGGATGAATATTTTCATGGCAGACTATGTGGGTGAATGTGTAGATTATCAAAATAATTCTTATAACAAGTGAAAAAGGTTATTTTATTGTTCCTATCATGATAATTTTTTCAATTTTTAATTAAATCTAACACAAATCCACATATGTGTTTTAGATATTTACACACTTCACTTGGTTGACTAATATGATAATTATAGAGCAGACTGATTATATGATGGTTATGGCTAAAAAATATGGAATTTTTCCTTATAGGATGAGATTTAAAGGTGATGGGATTGAGAATAAATTTAAAACATGATGATGAAACAATTTATACCCCCTAGGATCACTACCAAAACATGAGGATCTTGAAAATGGTGAAACAACTACCTGTCATCCCAACATAGTGCAGTCACCTACAACCGAAGTTAATTTTCCCATCAAAACACCTTGAAAATTGAAATTGAGTATAGGAAGAATTATATAAGGAATAAAAAATAATATTTAATCAACCTTAGCATTTTATTTGTATGGACTTATCCAAAATGGAGCAAAACCTATAGGGTGTACAAATTATCAAGTAGAAAAAACACAGTCAACTTGTAAAAGATGGTTCATAAATCATGCTTGACCAATATTAAAAATATTATTATGGAAATTTATCTCTATAAGTTTAATACCACATCCAAAATGTGTTTGACCTGAAACCTCTTCCATTGACCATACCAAAAATAAACCTGTTAATCACATTTGCATGTCCAGAAGGGCAAGAAAGGAGAATGATGGTTTTGGGAATTTTTTAACACTTAAAAAGTGTTAATAACATTGATATGAGTTTTAGGAAGATGAATATACATTCCATGAACTTATCACATGCATCACCTTCTCTCATGGGTTCTACAAGTGCCAAAATCTTCTCTTTTCCCAAGAAAAGTACTCTTTATTTTGAAAAACTTGCCACTTTTAAATTATAATAGTTGATTAATACTTATTAGGACACATGGTATATGAGATAATCCTTTTACACTATCAAACTTCCCAATGAGTCTATATAACTTATTTAATTCTCTATTTATGACCCCAAATGACTCAAAATGATACATTGGCTAATATGACTAATGACCAAGGCTAATGTGATATGGAATAAAATAAAAAGACCTATAATACATCCTATGACATAATATTAGACCTTTAAAAACACCTAAAACTTAAATTTTTACCTATAGGGGTCCTAATTTGACCTACATGTCAAATTTGGTCTATAAATTGGTGACTCATAGGGGTAGCATGTCTTTTATGCTAACTAGACCAGTAGCTTTATCAATCCATTGGGATTAAGGAGTCATCTAAAGTCTAAGAAAAATAATAATAATTTTACCATTGACCACAATAATTGATTAAGATAATACCAATGACTACCTCAAGCACACAAAATGAAATACACACACAAAGCAAAAGCAAACACACATGTGTTTCATGAGCACTTATGAAACACACACACCAAACTAGAAAAAATGACTCAAACACTAAATAACTTGAGATGAAATCTCCCTCTCAGATCAAAGGGAAATTTTGAAACCCTTCTTAATTCATGACACGAAGGAATGAATGAGACATATAGTCTTTTGATCCTTGACATTCATGCCTCCAACCTTTTCATGATGTTTGCCAACTTCATTGGAATAATGTTCAATGAGAACCAAGTAGTTCAAAATAGATTGGATATGGAAATGAAATCTTCTTACATCAAAATAGCCTTAACCTTCTCATATGGACCCTTAATTATAACCTCTGATGGTGGTTCAACAAGGAATACCTTCTTTATTTCCATAGTGTTCACAATAAGATTAGGTTTCTTCTCATCTACAAGTTATTCTATCTCATCAAGGAGTTTTACATATTCTATCTAATATTGGTCATTATCCTCCATGGAATACTCTTTTCTCACCTTGTCATGTACTTGACCCTCAACTTGACAAATATCTTCAAGATCTTAAAGGAACTTTATTTACAATTGCTAATCATCTTTGTCCTCTTTATCATCTAGAACCACTACCTCTTCAATATTCTATTATTGATGTATGAGGTCATAAAGATTATTTTATTTAAGTTATAATGCATCTTAGGGTGACTCAAAATCAGGCTAAGGTATTGGGTCATCTTCAAGAATAATAACTTCCACCTTGGTCTCAAGAGAGTTTTCTTGGACTGCAACCTCTTTAATATTTTCTTCTTGATGTATGAGTCATCAAACTGATGTTATTAAACATTTAAGACCTATTGAGGGATCTAAAGTTTCATCTAAACTATCATCACATGACTTTGATTCTTAAAGGTTTCAAGATCTTCCATCTCCTTCTCCTTCTTGGTGATGCCAAGACTAGGCATCTTGGAAACATGTGACTTAGCTCAATGAGGCTGCTAAGGAGGTATGTTTTCTTAAATAAAGAGTTATGATTTATTTCCAAGCAATTATTCATCTTTAGGTTCCCATACCATAAGATCATCAAGGTAAATGGTGATGGGGTGAGGACAATATGAACTAGGTGGTAGAGATGGAACATAGAACTCAATATCAGATTGAAAATGAATTATAGGGGATTCTTTTGGAAGATCTTGAGGAAGGGGAGGTATACCTTGCACCAAAATAACTTTGGTTTTATTCCTTAAATTTAATAATATATTCATTTAAATCTAAGTTATCTTGAGGAATCTCTTGAGGAAGGGTATATGGGTTGTGTTTAGGCATAGGATCTTCTTTTGTCTCTAGACCTTCCATTACAACTTGAGTTAGCAATTTCATCCTTGAATCTAACTTTTCAATTTTCTTGGATAATTTATCTTGAAAAAGTTTCTATTTGAGTTGATAGGAATAAACATGAGGATGAGGATTACAAGAGGGCTAAAATGGAAGACAAGAGGTCTCTTGAGTAAGGGTGGGAGGGTCTTGCATAGGATTAATCTCTTTCTCAACTTCATACTCTTCATCAAGGCTTTTATCCTATTTCTTTCCCCATGACTCCATTATCTTATTCCAGATTAGGATTTTAGGATTAGGAGTATATTATATAGGTGGTGATTCAATTTTAGGAGTGGATGGAGTGTTTAAGAAACATGGGATTTCCTTAGGCTTGGATTCTCCAACTTGGAATATCATATCTAGAGGTCACTTATTGAGGTGGGGATGTAATTGAAGAGGGTAATTAGGGATTATATTCCAATTATTTTTATTATCACATGGACTCCTACATATTAATATTATCCAACTCAATCTACCTATCAAGATTTTATTCAAAAGCAAGGTTTCTTTTTCAACTCTCTCTTCTAAATGGTTGGGAAAAGGATGACTTTGATAAGCTTGATTAGGTTCATGAATGTGAATCATGTGGGACTAATAGAAATCTTGGGGAAGTGGATATGAAGGATGATATGTTTGGTGATGTTGCTTCTCATGAATTTTTATCCTATCTTCCAAGGATGAAACTAGGCCACTCACATCTAGCATCTCACTTGTGAGCCTTTGCCAATTGGGCCTCTCAATAGGTTCCCACTCTCTTTTGATTAGATATAATGAATCTATAAAATTATGAATTAAATGGATAGGAATATCTATACAATTTCCCCTTTATGTGTCAAGATCTATCATGTACTTCTCATAGTCCAAGAGAGTTTACTTGAAAGTCAAAATGGATTGACTTAAAAACTGACTAGGTTGACTAGTACGAGCAAGGTATTGAGAAGTCTAGTTATAGGGTTGATAAAATTCATAGCAAGGCTCATAATATTCATGTTGGATTTGATATGGATCTTGAAAAGGATGGAAATATTCACACAAAGGCTAACAAGGAATGCCATAAGCTTAAAATGTCTCACCAACTTATGTAAAATAGTACTCAACACTAAGGTCAGCCATGAAACTTCATTATGAAGCAAGAACACAATGAATGGTTATAAAAAATGTTTAAAACAATACTTTGGATACTTGACCAGCTGATGTAATCTTGGAGTTACTATTGATGCTTAGATAGATGCCTCTAAAGGCTGATGTGTTGAAAGACAACACCAAAAAGCTTTCAACTTTTTAGACCAAGAGTCCTACAAGGCATACCAAACATTATTATCACTTGGATTTTAACCCTTTAAGGAGATGTCTCAGCTCTCCTCATCTAAGTGGTATAATTGAAACACTTATAGGTTGTGGGTGAACCCAAGAATGAGATGAATCTCTAGATAGGGTTAGCTCCCTTGATTAACCACTTTGGATTACTACTAAAACTAAACTTTGTGAGGGAAAAGGGAGAGAAAAAACTAAAATAAAAGTATATTAATGGAGGTGATACACCAATTATGTTGATGAATTCCAATCAATTGCATGTTATACATGAGAACAAGAGACTAACCAAACATACACTTCTCCAATCTGCATCTTCTCACATCAATGTTACATTATGAGGTTGTGATGAATTTTTAGGCTAGGAAAACTAGAAAAGAGGAATGAAATGGTACTATTTGAATATAATAACTCATTCAAAATTGACACATCTTAAAACACTTCATGTGCCCTTTAAGAAGAAGCTTTCCAACTATAAATAGGTCAGAGAATGAAAGAACAATACTAAGGAAACAACAAGTCATCACTAAGAAAAATCAATCATCCAAGTAAACACACTATGAATAGTCATGGAAGAGGTAAAAATCAGTAGTATTATTTATCAAATGACATCCAAATTAGTATGGATTTGCCATACTCAGGTGGAGCATCAGTTATAAAGTCCAAAATGTCTAGTTCTTATAGAACTTGAGAGAGAGAGAAGTCCAAAGGTCACAAGGAAACTTTTAAAGATGATAAAATGAGTTACATATTCATGAGAATAAGATGTTAAATAAACCATGGAAGGTAAAGAATCACAAGTAATATCTCAAGTCATGAAACACATGAAAAGTGGCATGGAAGTTCTCATTATGGCTTAGAAAATTGCCTTTATGATTCACCTATGTTTGAATGTCTCAAAACTAACTTGGTATAGGTATGATGATTGTAATGAGAGATAAGTATTATATACATTCCTCTCCATGAATTAGTTTTATTCCTACTCATCTGGAATCTCCTAGAAGTGAGCCATCACTACTTGCAATTTAAAAAACATCTTTTTTAGTCACCCTTCACAATCGGCCTCAAAATTGAATTCATTTTTTCATGAAAATACATGAGATTTATTGGATGACACTGTTAAAAACTCTTCATGTCTGTATACTACTTAGGTAGACCTTAAAAATCCATCCACTTGGATTTTTCACACTTCTCACCATCATGCTCACTATGCCAGTTTTGATTGGCTAAGATGAAGTAGTTGGTTAGAACACTAAGGAGTTATTCCAAGGCATGTAATTGACATGGATAGTTATCTACTGATGGTTAAAATTGTGTTTTGATTCTAACACCAACAATGGGAATTTTCAAGATGTGGGATTTATGACTTGAAATAACCTCCAAATTTTTAAGAAGCTGATCTCTTCTTTATATCAAGTGTATTTATGGAAAAGGGATAGGAATTTTAACATAAACACAAATGCAAGAAATAAAATATAACTATGGTGATGCACCTGAATGTAATTTGACATTAATCCTGAGCACAGTGAGACTATATGTAAGATTCAATTACATTTAAGAGCAAACAAGGCATGATCAATGTAAAAGATGAAAACAATAGAAACAAAGGCTCACAGCTTTGACTACTTTTGCAATGACACAAAAAATATCACCAAAGGCATAGGATTCAATATTCTTATTAATTCTCTAGTCACATACGAGGCACAAAAACATGCACAGTTATATAAACTTTCCAACTCAAGAAAATAGAACAAAGGCAAATGATATTCCTAATCACAGCTCGAGAAAGCCTAAAACCCTTGACAACATAGTTTAGACTACTTTTGCAATGACACAAAAATATCAACAAAGTCACAGGATTCAATTTTATTATTAATTATCTAGTCACATAAGAGGCATAGAAACATGCACAGTTACATAAACTTTCCAACTTAAGAAAATATAACAAAGGCAAATGATATTCCTAATCACAGCTCTAAAAAGTCTAAACTCTTGACAATAATTTTTCCAAAAAATTCTCTCTAAGTATATGATGATCTTTGGTGATCTCTGCACCTTTACTTATAGCCATGGATTCATTTTGGATTGTTTGTGTGTTCCCAATCTAATGGCCCAACTAAAATCTAACTTAACTGGAAGTGTCTAACAAAAGATATTTCTTAGATTTTGAAATGCTGTCTTCTGGTAGTTCATTGGCTGAAATAGATTGCAAGATGCTCCCTTCTATTAAATAGAAGAGGACACTTGGCCAATTCCTTGAAAACCTCTTAAAAACCTTCTCTTCATTTAGGATGCACCAAAAAATGACACTTGGCGTGTTTCACAACACTTACCTAAGACACACGACACTTTCTGCTTCACTTATACTCTTTTTGTTCTTTGCTCACGAGTGTTCTCCCTTTGAAACCTATCGCAATTTGCTTCTTCAAAACTTTAAAAAATTAAACAAAAAATAAGACCCTTATCATTTCTCACTTGAATAACTTTTTAAAAGGCATAGGGATAGGTGGTAATTTCCACTTGCCTTAAAAAAGGACATGTGGCAATCTCTGCTTTACTTAACTAGGGATATGTGGTGATCTTTGTTGCTTTTAGCTACCTTTTGAGAAACCTACGGAAGGTGACACATGTTGGTCTCCACTTTACTCTATTTATATTATAGAAACAATTAGGCTTCATTTCATATTTACATAGACAACAACACTTGGTGGCTTCTGCTAGCTTCAAAAACAAAACCTGAGACCCACCACAGTCTTTGCTATATCGGTGAAGCAAAATGAAGATAATTTAGATCTCAACATGTGGTGGCTTATACTTTCTTTAGCTAGGATATGTGGTATCTTCTGTCACTTTTAGAAAGGCAAATTGAAACCTTCTGCAATTGCCACTTGGTGCTTTCCACCTTATCCTGATACTTAGCTTGTTGAAACCTTCTACTGAAAAGAGATGAAATGTGGGTGACGATATGAAATGTGTATGCCAACACTTGTCACATTCTGTTGAGTTGCTATGAGATACGTGGCATGTCTTGACCAACTTATAAAAATTATGAAAGGTGCCTCAGCTGATGACACTTGGCAGCTTCTACTCAATTTTGACACTTAGACAAAAATGAATCAAAAGGAAAATAAGCCCGTGCTCTATTTCAAAACTTCACCGTCATGAACCAAAGTATGCAAGAACAAATTTTTGCAATGCACAACTAAAAATCAAAATGAAGCGTAGAGTATTTTTTACTCTATAGTTATTGGTGACCCCAAGGACTTTTGAGCCTACTAAAAAAGAAACCACAACTCCTGCTAGATCAAAATTTCAAAATTATAGCTTCAGTAATGTTGTTTGGTAGGTGGACCAATCTTCAGATAACCCATATTTATTTTAAAATTCATTGAAGGCTAAATCAAGGTTAATAATATCCTTGTGTGAAAAAGTCTACAAAATCTAAACTGTAGCCTTTAATTTGAATTTGAGCTGGGAAACAGAAACCAAGACAGCTTCTACTTCAGGGACTGATGAATCATCCCTTAAATCCTAAAAAACTATCTGATCATTCTATTTGGCCAATAGCAAAGGTGCAATTTCATCAACCATTAGCACCATGTTGTCATTAGGAAATGGAGAAAGAAGACCTAATTACACTAGATCTTCAATATATTGTTTCATTTCACTGATTCCTTCTTTCATGACATCTAGGAGCTCTCTGCAACTGATGGCTACAGAATTGCAACTGAGAACCTCATTCACATGCTTAGCAGTGACCATTTTATTCTCAATTCCTGCTACTAACAACATTGCATCCATTGCATCATAAAGCTTTTGCAACAACATTTTAGAGTCCATTACTCTCCAAGAAACTGTATCTAGAGTGTTTGCAACTAAATTCTCCACCTTTTCACATAATTTTTGTGCATTTAGTAGGAAGGTGAGAGAAAGCCTAAGCTAAATAATCTCCAAGGAGATTATTTTTCACATGGATTCATAGAGCTCCTTCACTAGACCTAACACTCTAGCATTCCTTGGCCTATTAGCCAGCTCCAGTGTAAATTGTGCTACTCTTTATTGCTCTATTTGAAATTGGGCTTATATGGCCATAGTATTATTTTGTTCAGCCAACAACTTCTATTGTAATTGAGTAACCTGCAACAAGTGTTCCTTTCATTTTTCTTGTAATGCTACTTTCTCCCACCTTAGGGTCATCATTGCATCCTTTACCTGTGTTAGCCTTAATTTTAAGGAATCATTTTGGGCCTGGACTACCTAGTGAGTCTGAAGAGAAATAGTATCTTGCAACTATTTATTCATATTCTCTATCTCATTGTCTTTTCTATTGATATCTATGGTCAAACTGTTATAGTTTGCCTTTTCCTCTGCTAAATTAGCCTCCATCTTCTATAGCCTCCTTGATATCTTTAAGTAGTCTTCAGCAACTACAAAAGTGGATTCGGTTAGCAACTCAATTTTTTCTTGTGGCCTAAAGAGGGACATGTCGATGGCCACTGCATTCATTATGTAGTCTTTTGGCTACATCTGCCTAGTTAGCTTGATTACATTTGGTGAAAAATGAGTCACCATTAATTATTTTTGAATGGGGTCAAATTGTGACCACAGATGGGGTGTAGCCAAGGCTTTATTTTCCTTGATCTTTTTTTCTCTCTTCGGGCTTCCCTTTCCTTCCTAGCAGCATCTGCTTAGTTCTGAAAGGTAGAAGGAGAGGTAATGTGCCCACCCACAAAAGGATGTCCTTGTGGCAAACCATATTGAATAGCCAATTGTTGGCTATGGTCAATGTGAGGGGAAAGTTTCTTGGGAATAGAAGGGGAAAAGTGAGGTAACGTTAAAGCTTGAGGTGGTATAGATGGGGCGAAGTGAGAAATGGGAATGGCAAAGGTGGCAAGAGATGTCATCTAGCTAGATGGAATCATCATGCCCATAAGAGAAAAAATAGATTGAGAAGGAGAAGGAGGAATAATACTTACCTGAGGGGAAATTATAGTACTCTATAATTGGCATTGTGGGGGGTCTACCTCTTCTTCTAATCAAACTAAAACTGCACCCTCTTTCACTTCTTGGGTGTCTCTTCTTCTGGTTGTGTTTCTTTTCCTTTCACATCTACTACTATCATCAATGATGCTTGTGGAGAACTAGGAATTTCAATAACCGATGCCGATGGGGAAGCTTTTGGTGGTGAATGCACCACACTCTTGCTTTTCCATAATGTTGAGAGATTGGGGCCAAACTGATATAGTTACTATAGCTATAGTTTGCCCTGAGGCCTGTGACTCTTGGCTAGAACTTGATCTAGCTTCCAGCTCTACACTTGATGTTAGAAAATTACTTGTCTCTAGCCTAGATACAGGGGAGAGATGGCACTCATCCCATAGTTCTTCCCATCTCTCATCTGTGTCTACATTCCTGAAAGAATGTGTTGTTTGACAAATTTCTTGCCTATATTTCCAATAGGCTTCTATTTTCTCAGCATCCTAATCTTTATTCTTTAGTGTCCTTCTTAAGTCAGAAGTCATTCTAAATTTAGGATCATAATCCCTCTGCTTAACATAGAATGTTTCCTAGGGTCTATTTTGTCAAAGGGGCAAGTCTGTCAATTCAACATAAAATCCAAGAGCATCTTCTCTAGGATTTTTTCAATTTTCCCAAAAAAGGTGGCCTTCATGTGCAATTCTGATTACAACTCTATTAGTCCTTATCTAGAAAGCTATGAAACCATTTGGGTCATATACCCATTTGTCTTCTGTTAGAAGGAAACCCAGAAAGGCTAGCTTTCTAAGCAACACAACTTCGGCATCTCTAGTTTTTAGTACCATGTTGTTTGTCATCCATGGGAGGTCATACACTTTTCTCTTCCTCTTTTTAGAGCCATATTCATTATCGACTATAGATACCTGCCTGGTGACCTCTAAGAATGCTAACTTAAGAGTCAAAATATTAGGTAGCAACATTGGTTCCCCACAAAAACCATGCACTCTTATAATTGTATGGTGAGATCTAAAATAGAAATCACAAGGAATTGGGCAACTGGCCAAAAGGTTTGAAACACTTGGGAATATTTTATTCATAACTAGTTTGGGGTTAAGGTGACAAAAAGTAAGGGTAACAAATAATTCCCAAAATTCATATGGATCACTAGTTTTTGACAAAATATGTGTCCATGAAGACACAGGAGTGGTCCTTTAGAGATCAAAACTTGGGTCATACATATCAAGATGCATATGTTGGGCAAAGAGGTCAAAATTTTGATACAACATGAGGTGAATCAAATAAGAAGAGTACCTAAAAACCCCTTTTAATTTGAATTGGGCTAGTTATTCCACCATTGAGAAAGCAATTTGTTTAAAAAATTCAAGCCTATACTCTTGAGTCTTATCGACAGTCTTCAGCCTGAAGAGGATAACCATTTATTCTCCATAAACTACCATATCATCTTTCATACCAAAGATGAAAGCCATCATAGACAATGCATCTTGGCTAGCTTGTGCAAATTGGGCTCTCACTATAGGGAGTGTAGGCACAGTAGTATCATCACCTCCCATTTGTAATTTGGATCTTAAGAACCTCAACTGGGTATTGATGTTTGCCCACGTTCTTTGAATTTTAGCAATAGTGGGAAATGTAGTTGTCTTATCATGATATAGGGCTAACATATCTCTGATAGCCTATGGTGTGATTTGCACCATGAGTGGACCCTGTTGAATGGTGCTTGAGGGTGCATGGAATATGTCTGTGCATAATTTGACCAAGTCAGGGTATGGATGCACAGCTAGAACAATGAATTGTGTTAGTTGTGAAGTCCATATCCTCATGGCATATGTCTCATATTGCCCCACTTTGGCCCTTTAGAGACACATTTAATGTGCCCCTTCTCTAAGAGTTTTGCTACTTGCTCTTTGAAGGATTGGGTCCATGACTCCATCTGCATAATCTTTTATCTTTACTAGGTCACTTGCTTGACCAACTTCAAGGATTCTAGTCTGTGGATAGGTCTTCAATGGTTGCACGAGAGCTGAACCATATGACTTGCTCACAATAAAATTAGCAAGGAATTCATACATCCCAGCTCCTTGTTGTGAAGACTATGCTCCCTCCATCTCTATATCTATTCTATGATAACTAGTATGATCTTTTGCAAAATAAAAACACTTTCACTGAAGCAAGTTTGATAGGCACTGAAAATGCAAGTAGCAGGACATTTTCTCATAGATGTAGGAATGTTTGAGAACTTGTAAGCTTTAAATCTTGCTGAGAGGTATTTATTGACCTATCAAGTCTCAAAATGGCATTAAACTTAGATAATCATTTGCAAATCTTACTCAATCTTTATGGGACAGTGAAGCAAACATGTTATGCAAGTGGTAGCGCAAGGTACCCTAGGGATTTCTAAAGATTTGGGAGACATTCAATGCATTGAGAAATTTTGAAGATTTTGAAAAACTCTCCAAGCTGTTGACTACATGTTCAAAGAACACTTATTTAAAAGAAAAGTGAGAAAACAAAAATGGGAAAACAAAACAATACGAAAAGGGGAAACTATCTAACTATAATACATTAACCAAGTATCTTTATCTCCCTCCTGGATCAAAATAAGAATTTCTAAAGTCTCCTTCATGACAAGATGACTTATGTTGCCAGACAAGTGGTTGAATTGGATATAGCTCTGGTGACTTTCTCTCTATGTATGCCACATTGATTTACCTGCATTCAAGTGAGTCTGAGTTAAAAATGCTTCCAATATATATAAGCTCTTTTTGTCCTTAGAAGCTTGTCAAATGTTGATTCTTGATACTGGCATGTCTTATCAAGAAATTAATGACTATTTGCTCATCAACAGAAGCCCTTTGATATATATCATTTATTGGCTTATCTCCTTTTGCCTCAAACTCAGGTTCTATTGCATGATCATCTTCTTCAATTATTTCAAAATTACCAATCTCTCAAAAGGATAATTCTAAAAGTTTGCAATAATTTTGCATATGTAATTGAGTCTCAATGTTGTTTTGTTCATTTGCAACTGGGTCACAGCTTCCTTGACAAATAGTATAACTTGACCCAATGATTTCAAAAAAATCATTCAAATCATGATCAAGGAAATATCCATGCTCCTCCACATCATCTTGCAAAGCAAGAAGAAAGTCAGAAATTATTTCTTCTTCCTCAGAGATTAAGGCATACACTTATGACTTCTCACTCGAAATATTGAATTCATGTTGAGAGACCTGAGGATTGATAGAAAAGGTATCTTTTGATTTTTCTTCCCTTAAAACATTTGGGATTTTATGATCTTCCTCAAATATGACGTAAGTACCTAGACCCATAGAGTCATAATTTCCATATGGGTCACTTTGCATCATAGCTAATAAATGATCATTTTCCTCTTCTTGATCATGTTCAGTCCATTCAGCTAACTCCTCAACAAAAACCCTTTCTTCTTTATTCATCATAGCATGAGGTGCCTCTAACTTTTCAATTGGTTCATTGGTGATGTGATCCTTATATAATGGCTCAGATAATATCTTCATCTTTGAACCATATTTGGTTCTTAAGATGAGGTGAGACCAATCAAGGGACATATATCCTCCTATCTTGGCTATAAAGTCTCTTGATAAACATAGGCCAAATATAAGAGGTATATCTATGACTACTACATCTTGATTTACAATTATATTTGGACAACTATATAATTGTAATGGGAGTTGTTTAATTCTCCCTATTATTTGTACTGCTTTGCCATCTAGCTACATGACCCCTTTAATGAGTAGCTCATATTTTATCTTTAAAGCATAAGATATCTACTTAGGCATAACTATGGTACTAGCCCCTAAATCTATCATTGCATTATGCAACAGTTTCTTTCCAACTATCAAAGTTAAATAACAGGGATTTGGTTTGGATTTGCTTACCTCCGGTGCATTGTTCACTAGGGCTGTTATCTACAAATGAACTGTCTTTGAGCTTTTTTTTTTTAGTAGGTCCTTCTTTGATAATAGTACATTTTGGCACTACTTAGCCTTATAGATCTTCTTGTAGTAGTGTCTTCTATTCTAGAATAGCTAATATATCCCATATTGGTACTTGTGCTGGAGTCTTCTTTAATTGATCCACCACATTTAGTGGTCTCAGAGTTTGAGTTCTTTGAGAATAAGGATATCTTGTTTTTTCTTAAATTTGAGTAGGAATCACTTGATTCCACACTAGCTAAGGCACTTCTTGTCTGATAGCTATGTTTCTTTGTCCTTGAAATGGAGGATTCTCCATGAATTGACTATTTACAACTTCAAGCTATTTCACCATCCTTCTCTTTGATATAGTATAATAATTAGATTGTGCCACTGGTTTCTTAGAAGTGGAAGCTTTGTTCAAGAAAAATGATTCTTCATCTTCAACCCATGAGAACAAGGCATGTTCCAAGGCTATTTCTTCCTCTTGTTGTAAACACATCCCTTGCATCTGAGCCACTAGGACTAAATTTTGCATACTAGAAGACTGGTAGGCTTGATTGTCATTGGAACTTACAAACTGTCCATCCATTCTTCTTTTCTCTGCCACCTTTTGTTGTAGTTTACCAATGGGACAATCTCTAGATGTATGATCATTATTGAAAGGGAAACACTAGGCATTAGTGTTATTATTTGGCCCTGGAACAATCTCCTTATTTGAATTGGGAGGAATAGTCTATGAGGGTGTAGGGACTGCAACTAATTGGTTTACTGGCTGAGGGTTATTTTGCCTTGGAGGACCCTAGTATTGGTTTGGCTGAGATGAAAATCTATTTCCTTGATAACCCTGGTATTGGGGTTTAGTATAAGTATTCTGTTGTCTTTCTATATTAATCATCTCATTAGAAAATGTCCTCAAGATATTCTTGATATCATCCAGCTCAGATGACTGAGCAGGGACAATTTCTTTAGTAGGTGGTTGAGGATATGTGTACATAGACACAGGTGGGGTTATGGATTTAGGGGCTTCTTGAGGTAATGGTAATGAAATCTCTAGAAACATGGGCATGGGAGGCCTTGGAAACAACTTTCTAGCATCTATCAAATTATGTTCTACTCTGATTACATAGTCATAAGCCTCTAGTAGAGTCTGACCTCCAAGTGACTGAATCATAATAGATATGTCTAAATTTAAAGCCTTAAGATAGAAAACTATAGCCATACCTGGTAATGGTCTAGCTATAGTAGGGATTCTTTACCAAGTCTTTTGAAATATGGAATTGAAGTTAGTCATTGCTTTTTGTGGTGCCCTTTGGATGGTAATTAATTGTTGTAATAAATAAGACTTATCACCCTTCTCTTCAAATCTTTCAAATAAAATATCTCCGAGCTGATCCCATGTAGATATGGTATTTGGGGTCAAAGACCAATACCATTCTAGAGCTTTCCCTTTAAAAGAAGCTGCTAATAGTCTTATGGCCACATTTTTCTATGTGACATGTATAGCATAGACATTTGATACATCCTATAGATGTTCTTCAAGTATTTTAAAATCTTGCCCACTGAATTTGGGTAGAGCTTTCAAGGCATTCGCTTGGATAGGGTCCCAAGTGGTTGGTGGAATTGGGAGAATCAAAGGACTACCAATGTTCCAACTTGCATAATTTCTTGTGGTTATAGGGGCTCCCATATTTGCTCTTGGTATTGGTATAAACTGGTTGACTCTTCTTCTTGGACTAGTTACCAAAGGTGGTAAAAGAATACCTAGATTTACAACAGATTGTGATCTAGTTACTGGTCTGTAGCTCTGACTCCTCGCAGCTCTCTGGTTCATATGATCTTGAAAGAAACTTCAATATAGTGTCTCATCAGGCATGCCAAAAACTATTGATGGTTAAAATTGTGCTTTGATTGTAACACCAACAATGGGAAGTTTCAAGATGTGGACTTGTGACTTGAAACAACCTCCAGATTTTTAAGAAGCTAGTATCTTCTTTATATCAAGTGTAAACTGGGAAAAGGGATAGGAAGTTTAATAGAAACACAAATTCAAGAAAGGAAATCTAACTATGGTGATGCACTTGAATATAATTTGACCTTAATTTTGAGCATAGTGAGACTATATGTAAGATTCAATCACATTTAAGAGCAAACAAGGCATGATCAATGTAAAATATGAAAACAATAGAAACAGAGGCTCTTAGCTTAGACTAATTTTGCAATGACATAGAAAATATCAACAAAGGCACATGATTCAATCTTCTTATTAATTCTCTAGTCACATAAGAGGCAAAAAAACATGCACAGTTATATAAACTTTTCAACTCAAGAAAATATAACAAAGGCAAATGATATTCCTAATCACAGCTCTAGAAAGCTTAAAACCCTTGACAACATAGCTTAGACTAATTTTGCAATGACACAAAAAATATCAACAAAGGCATAGGATTCAATCTTCTTATTAATTCTCCAGTCACATAAGAGGCACATAAAAAAGCATTGTTACATAAACTTTCCAACTTAAGAAAATAGAACAAAGGCAAATGATATTCCTAATCACAGCTCTAGAAAGTCTAAACTCTTGACAATAATTCTCTTATAAAATTATCTCTAAGTATCTGATGATCTTTGGTGATCTCTGCACCCTTATTTATAGCCTTAGATTCACTCTGGATTGTTTGTATGTTCCTAATCTAATGACCCAACTGAAATCTAACTAAATTGGAAGTGTCTAATAGAAGATATTTCTTAGATTCTAAAACGCTCTGTCTTCCGATAGTTCATTGGCCAAAATAGATCACAAGATGCTCCATTATATTAAATAGAAGAGGACACTTGGCCAATTCCTTGAAAACCTCTTAAGAAACTTCTCTTCATTTAGGATGCACCATAAAATGACACTTGGCATGTTCTGCAGCACTTACCTAAGACACACGGCACTTTTCGCTTAACTTATAATCTTTTTGTGTCTTTGATCAGGAGTGTTTCACCTTTGACACCTGTCACAATCTGCTTCTTCAAAAATTTAATAACTTAAATATAAAATAAGACCCTTAGCGTTTCTCACCTAAGCAACTTTTTAAAAGGCATAGGGATAAGTGGAAATTTCTGCTTGCCTCAAAAAAGGACACGTGGAAATCTCCACTTTACTTAACTGGGGATATGTGGCGATATTCGTTGCTTTTACTTACCTTTTGAGAAACTTGTGGAAGGTGACACGTGCTATTCTCCATTTTAATATACTTATATTATAGAAACAATTGGGCTTCATTTCATATTTACATAGACAAAGACACTTGGTGGCTTCTGCTTGCTTCATAAACAAAACTTGAGACCCACCACAGTCTTTACTATATTGGTGA
Organism: Torreya grandis; assembly: GCA_037957365.1. Lineage (NCBI taxonomy): Eukaryota > Viridiplantae > Streptophyta > Pinopsida > Cupressales > Taxaceae > Torreya > Torreya grandis. The sequence goes on from JARHVA010006799.1 coordinate 825,366, forward strand.
AACAAAATGAAGATAATTTAGATCTCAAAACATGGTGGCTTCTGCTCTCTTCAATTGGTTGAAACCTTTTGTGATTTCCACTTGGCACTTTCTGCCTGATCCTGATACTTAGCTTGTTGAAACCTTCTACTAAAAAGAGATGAAATGCAGGTGCCGATATGAAACTTGGATGCTGACACTTGTCACATTCCACTAAGTTGTTATGAGATACATGGCACATCCCAACCAACTTATAAAGATTATGAAAGGTGCCTCAGCTAATGACACTTGGTAGCTTCTGCTCGATTTTGACACTTAGACAAAAATGAATCAAAAGGAAATCAAGCCCGCGCTCTGTTTCAAAACTTCGCCGTCACAAACCAAAGTATGTGGGAACAAATTTTTGTAGTGCACAACTAAAAATCAAAATGAAAAGTAGAGTATTTTTTACTCTACATTATCTTAAGTCTTCATATTCCTTTCCATGTTATTTACATCTCCTGGAACCTCATGGAACTTTTATAACACATAAAATAATAATAAAATCCCTTATTTTGTACTCTATCCATATAGTTCCATACAAGTCAAAAGGATGGGAAGGAGACTAAAGGAGTCTTCTAAAATGTTCAATAACTTTCATCATCAAAATATCTCATTTTAATATACCTCCAACCTCATTTCTTCAATTGAGTCACTAACAAGGGTTTGAAAGGGTTTTGAGTGCTTCAGGATCTTAAGGTTTTTTCATAAAACTCTAACATTGAAACTACCATTAAATCTCACAAAAATGATGTTTAAGGACCCTATTAACCTCTCTAAACTCCATATATCCTCATTCATAACCACCAATAATATTTGAGCATTCAAAACTATCCTATTGATCTTGACATTCCTTGTAAAGTATGTTTTTAGGTTTGGTGATCTTAGGCATGTTCTTCATAGACTTCTTAGTGCTTATCTTGACTAGATTGTAAAATTTTAGGTGACCTATCCTTCTATTCCATATCCAAATTTAATTCATCTTTCTCATAGATCATCTCTCCTTATTAATCTCATTCAAGACATAGATTATTCTCAATCCTCTTAGCATTGGCAATTAACCTTTCTGATTTGGCTCTCCTTATCTCACACCCTCTGTCATGAAAGGTTAGTGTGTGTCCTTGATTGCACATTTGACATACATTTATTATCTTATATTTCAAACATTCCACATACAAATTTTTTTTTTCTTTGACTTCCCATTGTCCATACTCAATATACCCTCGCCAACTATATTGGTAGTTGTGTTATCTCCAAACCTCATTATTCTTATAACATTCTTCTTCAATGAGATGAACTTATTTATGTCTATTGTCATATGGCTTGAGAAAACACTATCTATGTACCATTTAATTACTTCATCTTGAATGTGAAAGGAAATTTGAGCTAGCATATAATCCTCTTTATCCTTATGCTCCTCCTTAGCAAATAGTCCATCTTGAATCTTAGGATCAATATGACCAGTCCAAACTTGATTTGGCTTTCATAACAATGTTTGACCCTTCTCATGTACTCTAGGATCTTCATATATCTTTCTAAATTTTGAGGGCCTTATAAATCTATTAGAATATAATCATGTAATGTGTCCCATATTATGACAAATGTAGCAAACAACATTCTTATGCTTACCTCTTGATTGATCACTCATTTTCCCATGATCCCATGATAATGTATCCCTTATTACATTAAGCTACCTGATTGGTCTTTTCATGTTGTTAATATTGACTTGTTATGAATTCTCATGCTCTTTCTCAAACTTTCTCATCTTGTCTATGAGATGATCATGCTCAACTTTGAAGGAATCTACCTCTATCTTCAACTAATCATACTCAACTTCCTTTAATCTAAACCTTATGTTGACACCTTCTAACTAATTCCTAAGATTATTGATAGTCTGAGTTTGATTATTTAAATCATCAAGGAAACTTATGATCTCAATTTGAATTTCTAATTCATCTTCTCCTTCTTCACTATCATATTAGAGTTCTTATGCATATATGTTGTCTTCTTTTTTATCACTAGAAATCTTATGATTCTTAGGATCACCTTCAAGTTATTAAACTTGATTCAAAGGACCAGGATCTAATATTTTTTTTTAAAGAATAATCATTAAGAGGATGGGTGAATATATTTCTTCAAAACATTCATTCAATTCCATTTAAGCATACATGAACTAGACATATAAACATGAACATCTAGCAAAGAATATGCGACCATACAAGATCATCAAACACATTACATATGTGGGAAAACCTCAAGGAGAAGAAAACCCACTAATATATAAAAATGGAATATATTTATATAATACAAAAAATAATCTTTATTGAATCACCAACCCCATATGGAGCACCAGCCCCAAGTAATCAAGCACCTACTTAACTAGGCTTTAGAAAGCACCAACCTACAAGGAGGCACCAAATCCTTAGATGAATCAACACCAAATCAGCCACATAATTTTTTTTATAACATTCATAAAACCTTGTTTCTCACACAATATATGATGATCACATTATTTATCTCTTCTCACTCTTCTATCCCTCTCAAAGTACCTTCTATGATTCTTCGCTCAACTAGGTCTTTTTAAGATAAATTAAGTCATATGACCTTGATATTCATCTATAGTACCCCCTGTTATATCTTCATGATATTTTTCTCTACACCCGTATTATGGTATAAAATTCCTACTTCAGCTCATAAAATTTATATTTCCTTTGCTTGCACTCACTCATTTTCTAACAAATTAATTAGGCCTATTAGGCCTTACTCTTATACAATCCTCTAGCTCACACACCTCTTGGTTGGACATTCACACTTTTACACATGGATTACCCTTAAAATATGTCTTATAACACATTTCATACATAAATTTTTTTTTATAATATGTCATACTCAACTTAAAATACCAAAACCTCTTTTAGGCCTTAAGGAGAACTAATTCAATTAGGCCTTCATTAGTAGATGTTACCCTTTGATCTCCTTAAAAAAATTTAAAAATCCACACATGGTAATAAAACTTCACATACCACTCCAATATATCCCAAACAAGTGCATCTTAGGTCTATGACACTTTCTCTCTCCAACCACCACTTAAATCACACCATTAGTATTGTTCACATTAGGCCTTCACACACATAGAAAGGTCTATCTTAAACAAATAAATAACATATTATTTATCTATAAAACCATGAATATAAATAAAATACATAGAAATTAAAAGACCTAAAAAATTATCTAAGTACATTAGACTTCATGACATAGGGAAAAAAGATTAAAAACACTTCTACAACTTGCTCACTCAGAAATACCAATTTTC
>JARHVA010006800.1:0-25000 GCA_037957365.1 Torreya grandis
CATAATAATATAACCTATTTGTGTATCTCTGACATAATTTCCTTTTGTAGCTCTGTTCCCTCTAGCCTTCTTTATTTGAGATATCCTCTGTATTCTTAACTTCTTCCATTTTTATTTCTTCTTTTGTAAGAGATTTAGCATAGCTTTTTCATTTTTCCTTATTTGTGAAAATAGTGACCTCATCTTTTTCTTTTTTAAATCTAATACCTATCTTATCTAACATTTATCTTTGATTTTTAATATCCTATTCAAAATATTAGTGTTATTCTTAAATTTTGAATCATTGGTCATTCTATCATTGACTTCTTTATTTGTTTTCTCAAGATCTGATTTTAAAGAAACAATTTCAATAACATACCTTTCACATTATTTACTAATATTACTGTTCAACTGTCCATTAGATCTTCATTCTTCTTGGATTCTTCAAAGTGTGCTTGTAGATCTTCAATTACTTCCTATGACTCCTTTTCATTTTTCTCAATCTAGAGCTTTAATCTTTGATTTTTATTTTCAAGATTTTAACTCTTTTAAGGCACAAATGAGTTCTCCTTCTAGATTTAATTCAACTTCATCATGTTCTTCTTCTTGATCATATTTACTTTTGCTTATGGAGGCATCTTTATGTGTGGCCATGAATAGAATCTCTTCTTCTTCTAAATCATTGACTCCACTATCTTCAGCTAAGCTAGGATCTTTAGAATACAAACTCTTCTTCTCAAATCCCTTTTTGAATTTACATTTGAAATTCTTGTATGTAGACTTTCCTTCTTCATTGTCATCATTACCCTTATTTGGGCATTTAGGTACAAAATGTCCAATCTTTCCATAATTAAAACATTTAAAAGGTAATTTTCCTTGATATTTACCTGTGCCCTTTTTTGGCTTGTGAATGAAAAGAGCTCCATTGTCATCTTCATCATCGCTAGAACTATCACTTGATTCTTGACTCGTAGCCTTCTCTTTCTTTGATGTCTTGAAAGTAGCTTCTCTTTTGAAGGTTTAACTTATTTAGTCTACATCTCATATTCCATAAGAATACCATGAAGCTCATACATCTTTATCTTGGCTAAATTATTCATTTCTTCAATTGATGAAACTTTTCTATCATATCTCAATGGTAGAGATCTCAAAACTTTTTGAACCATAGTTTGATTCTTCTAAATTTTCTCTAAGACCTTGAATCTGATTAACTATTTGATCAACCTGTAAAGATAACTTTCTATATTTTCTTCTTCTTCTATCTTCTATCTTCAAACTCTCAAGCTATCTTCTTAATGTTTGAAGCTTAGCTTGCTGAACCTTTACATCACCTTTGTAAATATTCTCAAGTTTTACCTAAGTTTCATGAATAGATTTACATTGCATAACTTTAACAAATTTTGATTCACATAAACCCCATAAAATATCATTTAAATATTTAGTATTATTTTCACTTGCCTTCTTTCTACTGGAGTAGTTACAAGTGTTTGTGGCTCTTCATATTCCTCCACCATTGCTTACCATATGTCAAATCCAAGGGCAATCGAATAATTATTCATCCTTATGCTCCAAAAAACATAATTCATCCCATCAAACAAAGGTGCCTTATTTGTAGAAAATACTTCATGTGATCCAACCATCATGTTTTCCTGATCTACCTTCAAGCTGTAATTTTTTTTTCAAAAGGAACCTACTCTGACACCAATTGTTAGGCATGAAATATAATAAGAGGGGGGGGGGTTAAGTAGTATATTATATATCTTTTTACTTAATCTAATTTATTTTATTTAACCACTTAATCATACATTCAAGATATGTAATAAAACTCAACTAATAATTTGTACCAAACGAGAGAGAGAGAGAGAGAGAGATGAGAGAGAGAGATGAGATGAGAGAGAGGAGATAGAGAGAGAGAGAGAGAGAGAGAGAGAGAGACCAAATTTTTACATGGAAACCCAAAGTGAGAAAAACCATAGAGAATAATCTCAAGTATATAAATGAGAACCAACTCAAAATATAAATTTTACAAGCACCAACTTGTAGGAGCACCAACCCCTTTGTTGAGCACCAACACAACAACTATTTGTGAGCACCAACCCCTCTTGTGTATAAAACACTACTATCTCTCAATGTTGCTTAATTAAAAAATGATAGAACTCTACAATATCTCCTACTTTTCTTTCTTAAAAAAATACAAACCATGCATTCTCTTGCATATTAAAAATGTATTCTCAAGCCTTTATTTATAGCTTTTCAAATAACCTTTGGCATTCACCCTTTGTGACCCTTCAATCATCATGGAAAATGGTGCCAAACTTGCATGACCCTTCGTATCCTTGCATTTGACAAGTCATATGATGACCCCTTCATAAGTGAAAGCATCCTTTCCTCTTTTTTCTTTATCTTGGTGACTTTTCATACTCATCAAAGTGTCCCTTCATGGAAAAATGCACCATACCTCTTTTGTATGCACATGGTGACTCTTGGATTTCCTCAAGATGACTCTTCATGAAAAAATGTGTCCCATTCCTCTTTCATCTTTTACCCCATGAATCTTTGACTTATCCATGGTCCATATTTTGACTTATATGCAACCAAAAATATATTCATTAATATTAAATAAATATTAACACACATTAGCCAAGATATGAATATTAAAAACACCATTAAATGTAATGGTGCCTTTATCACCAATAATGCTAGACCTTTGAAATCAATGAAAATATTTCCAACAAGGTTGTAAAGAGTTTATATCCTTTTAAGAAGGTTTTAATAACCTTGTTTAATGTTTAGAATCTTTTTAAGTTGAAACATATACATAACCCTAAGTAAAACCATGTTGACGCATGCTTTTTATCAATTAAACATAGTCATGAAAGACCGAGATCTTGTGTTTGTAAATGCATTATGGATTAAAATGACTTGAAAAAATAATTAAAATGGTACAATATTATTATAAAGACCCATTCCAATTAGTTTTTTGACTTGAAAACTTTTTGTGGTTCATTTTAAGCATTTTTGTTTAGCCTTAGCCTGTTTAGTGTACACAAACCCTGAAAACAAGGGCTTTCTCCATTATGAGAGAACTAATCATGGAAAAATCCCATTTTTTTTAATATTGTGTATTTTTGTATGCCCTAACTAATTAAATAAATTTCAAGACCATATAGTAACTGTAGTATGGACTTCTAACTAGTTTTATTGGGAAAGGGCTAAAGAAGGCCTAATTTGAAAAGCTACAAGAAGGAAAGTGGCCTTAAGTAATGAGATAAACCCTATAATTTAAAAAATTGGGTGTGTTAAAAAAATTTAAAGTATAATATCATATTGGTATGTCAAAATAGTTTGTACTTTTTCTATACAAGGTCATTTATAGTCAAATAGGGTTATAAAGAATGATAATTAGAAAGGTAGAGCTACATAAGTGTAAGGTAATTTTTGAGATTGTTTCAAAAGGGGTATATAGGGTTATTAGAGAATATTTTAATCAAGTTAAATATCTTATAATCTTGTAAAATTCTTGATAATTTATACTTGTGCATGGTGGATGAATTCTTAAGCCTAAGACTAGAGGAGTGATCCTTTGTTTAAGGTCAATAGAATGAAACTTGTCTAATATCAACATCAAAGATGCATTAGAGATGCTTAAAAGATAATGGGAACCTATTGAGAGAGAAAATTGGAAAAGGATCACAAGTGAGATTTTACATGTGAGTGGCCTAGCTTCATCCATAGAAGATAAGCTAAGAATTCATGAAGAGTAACCTCACCAAATCTATCAGCCCTCATATCCACCTCCCCAATATTTCAATTAATACTACTTGATTCTTACTCATGAACCTAATCAATATTATCAAAGTCATCTTTTTCCCAATTAGATGGAAAAGAGAGTTGGAAAGACAAACTTGGTTTTTGAAAAAATCCTTGATAGGTAGATTGAGTTATCCAATAAGCAGATGCATCAATCCATCTCATCAGAAAAGGAAGTGGAATCTAATCCCTCATTACCCTCTCCAATTACATCACTACCTCAAGATTATACTTATAGATATTAAATCCCAATTTAGAGACAAGGTGGAAAATCCAAGCCTAAGGAGATCCCAAGTTTATTGAACACTTCATCAACTCGTCAAATTATATCCCCACCTTAATAAGAGACTCCTAATCCTAACATCCTAAGTTGGAATAAGATATTGTAATCATGGGAAAACAAAGGTGAAAAAATCTATGATAAAGAGTATGAAGTTGGGAAATAACTTGATCCTATGTAAGACCCTCCCACCCTTCCTCAATATACCTCTTATTCTCCATGTCAGCCCTCTTGTACTCCTTATCCTCATGAATATGCCTATAAAATTCAAATGAGACTTTTCCAAGAGATCCTATCCAAGAAAATTAAATATTTATAATCTAGAATGAAATTGTTGAGTCAAGGTGTGATGGAATGTATAGAGCCAAAAGAAGATCCTATGCTTAATCACACCTCATTTAACCTTTTTTTAAGAGAGTCCTTAATCTAAATAAAATTTCAATGAAGATATTTTCAAATGGAAGGAAGAAAACCAAGCTATTTTATCCCAAGGTATACCTCCCCTTCCTCAAGAGCTTCCAAAAGGATCCCCTATAATTCATTTTCAATCTAATTTTGAGTCTTATGTTCCACCTCCACCAACTATTTCATGTTTTCCTCACCCCACCAACCTTTGTATTGATGAACCTATGTTATGGGAACCTAAAGAGGAGCATTTATTTCAAAATATTTTATAACTCTTTCTTGAGTAAAATATAGATCCTTGTCAGACTGATTAGGCTGAGTCACCTGATTATAAGATGCCTAGTCTTAGCATCACCAAGAAGGAGAAGGAAATTAAGGATATTTTGGACCTTGAGAACCAAAAATTATATTATAATATTTGATATACAACCTAATATTCCTCAAGAGTTTCCAAATTCTAAAGAAGAAATGAGTCCTTGTGTTGAGTCTTCTTATTATGTTGATAATGAATAATGTCTTCCTTGTGTTAAAGAATAAATCTTGGATGAAGTCCTTTTGGATTCTAAACAATAAGATGAAAGATATTATACTGTTTTTCCCCTTAATGATGCTAGTCAAAGATAAGATAAGGACTTGTGGAAGTAGTTTGTAAGCATTTGTAATGAGTTTGAATCTCTGAAGGGGTCTAAAACTTCCTTAAAGTTGATTGTAAGTGATGGTAATCAAGATGAAAATTTTCAAAATGTCATAGATGAGCTAGAAAAAAATTTCACCTCAACCTTTCAAGGTCAAAACAAGATTCTATTGTCCTTAATCTTTCAAGGAACAAGAAACTACTCCTCTTGAATTCATGCCTACAAAGTAAATACAAGTTGAAAATTAGATGAAGATGTGGGTAAGCAGTATTAGGTATATGTACAAGACCAGGAGGAATACACTTACATTGGATACCTATTTGAAGATGGTCAACTATAGAGCATATCAAGTGAAGTGCCAAGAAATAGGTCTAATCTATCAAGTATCCAGTCCAAAGAACAACATGTTTGTCACTATGATTCATCTCATGAAGAGGGAGATTCAAGAAACTTTTGTAATGATCTTGCAAAGGGAGCTATGATTAATTGTTAGTTGTACATAGTGGTTTATTTTGTATTTTCCCTAACTGTTTTGAGCACATGTGTGTGTGTGTGTCTTGTTATTTAGTTTGCTTTACTTTATGTGTGTCATTCATTTTGTGTGGTTGAGGTAGTCAATTGGTCTTATCTTGATCAAAGCTTGTTGTCAATGGTAAAATTACTCTTTTTGTGTTTTATACTTTAGATGATTCCTTAAGCCCATGGATAGGATAAGGCTACTGATCTTTAGTATATCAGGTATACTACCCCTATTAGTCACCAATTTGGTGACCAAATTTAACTTTGTAGGTCAAATTGGGACCCCTATAGGTAAAAACTTGATATTTAGGTTTTTTATGGGTCTAATATTTTGTCATAGATTGTATTATAAGTCTTTTGATGTAATTCCATGTCATATTTGCCTATGGTCATTAGTCATTTTAAACCTTGTCTTTTTTAGCCATTTAGGGGTCATAAATGCAAGTGGAATGATTTTTAAGGTGTCTAAGTGTCTTAATTTAATTTAAAACTTCAAATAAGTTAGATTACATATCAATAATGTCAATGCCATTTGAATCTTGTAGGTTATCTAACTAAAAATCAAGAAACCAACTGAAAAAGGAAGAGTTTGGCACTCATATGTCCCATGAGAGAGAGTGACACATGGGAGAAGGTAATGGAATGGATATTAAACTTCATAAAACTCATTTCCATGATTTAAATACTTTTTAAGTATAAAATTTGAGCTCAAACCAATTTTCAACTTCTCCCTTTGACACACACATAAGTGGTTAGCAGGTTTATGCTTGGTACAACCAATTGGAGAAGTTCCAAGTCAAACACATTTGGGAAGTGAAATTAAATTTAGATAGATGAATTTCATAATAATATTTTTAATATTTGTCAAATATGATTTATGAATCACCTCTAACAAGTTGATTTTGTTTTTCTACTCATTATTTCCTGCACCATATAGGTTTTGAGCTTGTTTGGATGATTCTATATAATCTAGCGATTTGAATTGACTCTAGATGACATGGACATCTTCACATAATTATTTCCATTATTGTTTTAGTGTTTCAAGGTGATTTTATAGGTAAATCATATTAGGTTTATAGATTGGTCCCATTTGAGATGACATGCATGTTTCCACTATTTTGAAGATCTTCATGTGAACATATGAATTTGACTCAAGAAAAGATGATTAGTATTGTGTTAGTCCAAAAATTAAAACAAAATGAAATAAGCACATTAACATAGCATCTATATGCCTATTTACTAAGGAGAGCTTAGTTAACAAGGCTATAATGGAAGACACAACTAAAATGCAAAAGAAACCTTTTTTTACCTTCTTTGGATGCTCTAAAATGCTTATTGTAATGGCTTACTCACTTTGTGTTCATGAAGTTTGTATCAATGGAAGCTTTGCTACCTCCATATCTCCTTGGAATATTGTGGATTTGTCTTGGCTTGGCTCAATATTTAAGCATAATAACACTAATTTTCATGAGATTTTGGAATAAATTCAACATTATAACTTTTCATTATCCAAGCTTAAAATTCAATAGGTAAGGCCTCCTATTTATATATTTTTGGAATGGTTTGAGGATCAACCATGACCATCCATCTCAAGATTGAGATGTGTGGTCATGAATAAATCTAATTATTAAATTCATTCTATAAATATCCCCATTAATATTTGGGATAGAGGGGGATTGAATAGGCATGGAGGGTCTTAATAAGGCATGGGAGGGGTTAACCTTGATATTTTATGCATTTATGGCCTAGTGATGTCTTCCAAAGAAATGATGTCACCTGATGATGTAATTATTCCATATTAATATATAAAAATAAATTATTCAACAAGTTCCATATAATTCTTAATTAGGCTCATGATTTGGTTTAATTATCTCTTAAGCATGATTAGTCACTTTGGTGCATAAATTAATCAAATTGGTCAAAATTTCTCATTATTGGCTTAAATTTTGAATCTATTGGAATTGGAAGTTGATTTTATATTCATTAGATCCATTATCCCATTTATGATTTTGTCAAAACCAAATAAAAAGGGCATGTGTCTTGTGCAAGAGGTTTGATAAAAAAAGAATAATCTAGAGCACCTAAGTGCAAAAATAACATTTTGACTCAAAATGATCTAATCAAAGTTAGCTAGCCCATAAATTAAAATATCCCATTTAATGATACCCTAGACAAAATAAGCACCTAAATATATCAATTTTAACTCATTTAATGTGTTTTAGTGTTTTTAGGCCAAATTATGCATTTTGGTAAGAATTGGTCAAAATCCTGGTTGGAGGTTATTGGTGTCTAGATTTAGGTGTCTAAACTTCATTATTTGATAATGGATCTAGTGAATTATGATGGTTTCATTTAAATGTTATCAATTTTCTATTTATTCCCTTCTTCTTTCAATCTCACCTCTAAAGCAACAGTCCATGAGTTTGTACTCATAAACACCATACAGTCAATCTGCTCTATAACTGTCATATTTAGTCAACTAGGTGAGATATGAAAATATATGAAACACATTTGTATAGGAGTAATTATGGTCTCAAGGTGTTTATCTAGCTCTTATAACATGAACAAATAACTTAAGACAAGTGACACCATATAGAGCATGAGAAGACAAGTTTCACTATGCACATAGTCTTCCACCATTAATGAACATGTACAGGTATCTCATGAAATCCAATCATGATTTAAATGGATTATCTAATATAATAAATGTTTTTTGTATTAATAAGAGTCTATTTAGAACTTTTATAAAAGGACCAAACTTCATTAAAACTCAAAAATCATGCATACTACTTATTGGTTCATCCACTGCCTGTACATTGGAATTTCCACCTAAAAGTGGTACTAGTATAGGTATGAAGGTACTTGTATGAAGAAAATTGAAATTTTTTAAAACCTTATTGATACCATAATATGGTTTATAGATCATAATAGACCTATTTGAGGTGTTAGGTTGGTAAGCAAACTATGAGAAATCTTTCAAAGGTAATTGTTATCACTTAGATTTACACCCTTTGAGGAGATACCAAGGATCTCATCATCAAAGTGGCATAATGGAATCACTTCTAGTCTTGTGGGAAGCTTAAGTAATGAAGTGAGTCTCTAGATAGGGCTAGCTCCCTTGATGTACCACTTGACTACAACTACTACTAACTATTGGGGGTAGAAAGGGATAAGGATAACTGAAATCAAACTTAAAATATGGAGGTGATACACCGGATCAATTTGATGACTTTCAGCCAATTTCATTCCACACTTGAGAGCAAGAAACCAACTAGAACATACACTTTCCCAAATATATGTCTTCTTGCATCAATATTACATTGTGGGGTCATAGATGATATAAAAGGCTAGGAGGACTAGATAAAATGTCTTGAATTAATCTAATGAAAAGACTACTTACTTAAACCATGAACATCTCCTAGAACACTTCACATGCCCTACAAGAAGAGGCTAAAAATATGTGAAATAATGAAGTACAATACTAAGTAATCCATGGTCTTCACTAAGAAAATTCAACATTCAAGTAGAGAACACTATGAATAGTCATGATATAGGTAATTAATTAGTCATTTTATATATCAAACTATGTAAAATTGATCAAGGCTTTGCCATACTCAGGTGGAGCATCCAATACAATGATAAAATGGCCAACTCTTATAGAGTTTAGGAGAGAAAAAGAGAAAGAGAAGTCCAAGGGTCACAAAGACACTTATAAAGACAATAATTTAATTTATCCATACATGAAAAGATGATATGGGTCAAACCATTCAAGGTTTGGATCAACACGTGTCAATCCAAGTCATCAAAGTTAGGCAAAATGGCACAAAACTCCTCCTTTTGCACAAAAATATTCACCTCATAATTGGAGCTATTTTAGTGAATTTTAACTATTATATAGAATTTAAAATTATTGGAATGGAATTATATGATCTTATACATGCCTCTCCATTCATTTTTTTCATGCTTGGTCTTCTGAAATCACCTGGTAGAGAGATATCATCATCTGTTATCCTAAAAACTACCCTTCCATGCACCCTACACACTTGGCCTCAAAATTTGCATCACTTGTACATGAAAATACATGAGAAGAAGTTTGTGACACTTTTTAAGACCCTCCATGTCTTTGGAAGCATCATGGACATCTTAAAAGTATGTTCACTTAAAGTTTTCAAACTTTTCCCTAGCTTGCTCAATGGGCTAGTTTTGACTAGCTAAAATTAAGGACATATTTTGGGAACTTATAGGTTATTTAATGAAATTAAATGACTATTTTTAGTTATCTTAAATTTAAATCTTCCACCGAAACTTTGTTTCATCTCCTAATTCATCATATAGCCTGCAAAACACACAAAATAGTGAGAAAAAGCCTCTTGTTTCTTATATCAATATAATTAAACACATATATGTGGTATTAAAATGATCTTTGGTGATTTATATTCAAGTTATAATAGGTTTATTGATAAAACTATACACTTATATTAGCTTTACAACTCAATTTCTTAAGACGGGTCCTGGTTGAGGGTTTAGTAGGGTTTTAGGCCTATTTTTGGTCTTAACAAATTTTCATAAAGTTGGGATAACCAAAATTATAAAAATTTCCACAAATATTTCCTATACAACCCATAATAACATCCCATAACTCCTTTGGCTCCCATGTAAGGCCTCATGAAAGGTGTGAGAACTTGAAGTTACCCATTAGAGTTTTTTTACCTTGTTTGCATAGGTTTGAGTAGGTTTTGGACAAAAAATGGTTTATCCTTGAATTAATTTTAATTTTTATATTTTTAACAAATATTTATTTTTCCTATTGACAAATTCCAAATAATGGTAAATATTGTCTCAAGCTAAAACTGAGAGTGACCCTCCATTTAGACACTAGGCTTGTCTTGGCAAGTAGGCTTGACTGCAATGTTTTATGTTCTAGGATTTTATATTAGTTTTATTTAATTTAAATGGATCTAAAAATTCCTATTTTTCCTCAAAAACATTCCAAAACAAGTTATATATCATGCCTTATGCCAGAAGTGTGAAAGGCCTTTCACTTGGAAACTAGGCTTCACCATGTCTACTCTTCTTAACTGCAATTTTAGGTGGTTTGGGACACATATTTGATTTATTAAATATATGGAAGGTTTTACATACTTATTTATATATTTTTTATCTTTCCAAATCTCTATACAATATCTCCCCCACTCCTACTTCATCCTTTTTACCTCCTCTCTCCAAACTATTTGTCTATGCACAAGGGGAAGTACCCCCTATACAAGACAAAACAAGGGGTAATTACCTTATTTTATTGGAAAAAATATATATTTAATAAGATAATATAGGTGATATATGTCACCTAAAAATAATTTTATCTTTTTATCTATCCATTTGACCCTTCAATTGCCTCTAAGTCCAAGATTGGGCCTTTAGAGGTAAACTATATAAGGCTCTTTAGAAGGACTATGTTTTCTACTTGAAAATGCTTTCCCTTTGCCTTTTAATCCATAATTGATGTATAAAAAATTGAATATAACCATATTAAATATTTTAATTATTAAATATATCCCTTATAACTCTAATTTCGCCTTGAAACTTTACCTTTCATTAAACTTTTAGGACTATATTCTTAGCATGATTGTGATTGTGTTTTACTATTTTCAACCCTCAAAGGTGACCTATGTAGGTACTCCTACAAGTTTAAATAATGGGTATAATATTTTAATGTTATTTAATTAATGTTTAAAACTACAACAATTCATACCCATTCCTTAGTAATTGCATTGACACCTTTTTAACTATCTTGATCAGATTCACTGTCACCATTTAGTTACTTGTAGGTGCTCTCAAAACCCTAAGGAGTTTATACAAGTTTTATTCACATTATTTTATATCATAAATATTTTTTTGGGTTTAATTAATTTTTTAAATCTTGTTTCAGCATTATAAACCTCCATTATTCCTTCTTATGCACATTTTATAGGCTAAGCTTCACCAAACATTCTCTCCTTGATCTCTGTTTGCTGAGACACCCTATTTCTTTTGCCTATAAGTTACTTGTAATTATTTGAGATGATGATCATAATGTGAAGTAAAATATTTATTAAACCATGAAAACATTGACCGCTTGATAATATATTATAACTTGTAGCCTCCTTTTAGCCTTCTGTCTATAATTTGAAACCACTTAGACTGAGTTTTCCCCTTAAAACCCTATTGTAGGTGACAATATGGTTTCAAAGGGATTTAGTTGGGGTGTTTTGATAAGGAAAGATTAATTTAGACTATTTTTAATAACCTATCACTGATAACATTCCAAATTTACATTGAGTGAGTTAGACACCACAAAGTATCAACACAACATAGTTTCTTTACCCTAAGACTGTCTGATTGAGACATCTTTGTTTGTTGATCCTTGTTGTAGCCTTCCTTTATTTTCGACATCAAAAGTAATTATCAAAACATCATTAGTCTCCCTTAGAGTCCTTTTATATTTTTTATATTTGCATACATGTCTCATGATTAGGCTATTCATACATCAAAGGCAATATTCTTCTTACTATCAATTGAGATAGTCACTTGTAGTGGTTATAGGTGCTTTAGAGCTCTATGAGGTTTTATTGTGTTTGATTTACATTCTTTATATCATCATGTAGGTTATAATTATTTTTCCTAACATATTATCCTTATCTCAAACTATTTTACAATCATTTGATGACAAGACTGAGCCTCTACCTTGTGTTTGACTGTGAGTGTACTTTAGGGACCTGTATGGACTGAGAGTAGTCACATGGAAACATGAAATCACCTCTCAACCTTTCTAGATAATATTTTTTTTAATCATGAATTCTATATCCATCATAAATATAATTTTAGAATGAAATATTATCCTAGTTTACAATTTGAGGCTATTAGAGGTTTCTTTTGACTCAAGCTTGTAGAGAATACTAGTTGATTTTAGTGTGTTTTAGGAGACTTTGAGCCTCCAATACACCACCTTATATCCATATTCTAGGGATAATATTTGTCATAGGCCTTATAATTACCAAAGGAATACAATATTTATCAAAAATAAATGTCTCAAACATCCTCCAAGCATGTTTTATGTTATTCATAAGAATCCATCTAACCTCTATGTGGTCATTTGAGGGACTGAGGGCCTGAAACAATCTTTTGACCCTTTTAAAGTGTCTACCTCTTCAAATGGGCCTATCATGAAAAAATCATGCACTAGGACCTAAAAAATTCCTTTAAATCATGCTTCCATGCTTCAACATGATGCCTTTATCTCTCTAGTGATGTCACCTGTAGGTGACTTTCTAAGTTGAATACAAATAGACAATGAGTTTAGGCTAGTGATGTATAAAGCCATGTGCATTTATGATTTACCCTAAGATATCCAAATATATATATGGTACATGTTTATTTCAATGATCCTAATTCAATATTTCCACTCTAATTAAATTTTTAAAAACTCTCCAAACACCTGTACATACAAATTTCAATGGTGGACTATGTATATGTGTAGAATGAATGCAACCCATGGATCATATGCTTGGAGACTAAGTTTGGAAAGTTAATGGAGAATTAATATCACTTTGTAAACATGTAAAATACATTAACATAACCCTTTGGATCCATCACAAAGAATAAAACCCTAATAAATGGTGAAATTATCCATAACTCAAAAATTTGCTTCCTCCTATGAAATGAGTTGGTTGTCTCATCAAAACCAATAGAAACATGAAACAAAGTTTTTTAAGTATTAAAGGATGAATATAAAAAGATCTAGAATTAATCTAAGAAACCAAATTGTATGGACTTACTCAAAATGAAGGAAAACTTGGAGTGTAGACATATTGATAGGAAATTTTGCATAGTCCATTTTAAAGGGATGGTTTGTGAAGCACATTTGACCCATTCTTGAAATTATTATATGTATTTTAATTTCTTAGAGTGTAAAATATTCACCTAAAATAAATCTACCTTAAACCACTTTTTCTGACCATACCGAGCAATAACTTATAGATCAATTTTCTATATTAAGAGAAGAGAGATGAATGGTTTTAAGATAGAAATGGCAATTTCAAATCAAACCAAACTTGTATTTGAGTGTGTGGGAGTTGAATAGTCACATTCACATGTTTCCCAAGTGTCACACTTCCCAGGGATTTGTATAAGTGTCCTTTTCTCTCTTTTTGGCCAAGAAAACTACCTTTTTGCAAAACAACCTACAATTTTTAGTTAGTGATAGTTACTTAAGAATTTTAATGACACATGGGGGATGAAATCAAGTTTAAAACTTTAAAAATTCCTATGAAACCTGTACAAAGCATTAAATTTCATTATTTAGATGTGATATCCCCGTTTCTCTTCAATTCTGAAACCTGATATTTTTCTGACTGTTTCACTATATTTTACTTTTGCATGAAATAAGATACGATTTTGCAAGATAAATTCAAATAATAAATAAACCATAGTAAATCACTTAACTAGAAAATCAGTGCTCTTATTATTCTTCAGAATGATTACAATAATGAATCTCTGGCACGCATATAAACAAATACAAATATCGTCTCAAAATCTGATCTTTTTCAAATCTGGGACGGCTCTAATAGAGAAGATCTTTATCTGTGCAATATCTAAATAAAAAACATAATGAAATAAATCCATGAAAAGCTCTATGACAACTTCTATATGAAGTTACCTCTCAAATCTGTAAACCTCTGTGATAACTTCTGTATGAAGCTATCTCTCAAATCGGCAATAGATCAGCTGATATTTCACAGCCTCTGAATTGCACACAATGAAGAGTTGACGTTCTCCACTGCAAATGGAATCCTGGAACCCTTGGCTCAGTCTTCACAGAAGAATTCTTCAATATCAAAATCAATAATCAAATCATAATCCAAACTCTCTCCCATGAGAACTCTTATACCCTTCCCAAGGTGTGCTTGCTAAAATTAGATTTCTTCAAATTAGAACTTGGGGTTCTAAAATTAGAATTCCTCAAATTAGAACTTGGGCTTCTTAAATTAGAATTTGGGTCTTAAAATTAGACCAATTAATTAATAATTAATAATTAATTAATATCTAATTTAAAATTAGACCAAATAATTAATTAATTAATATCTAATTTAAAATTAGACCAAATAATTAATATTTGATTAAATCAATCAAATATTAATATCTCCCTCAATACATGTCGGATCCTCGAACCGTCTGAAGCTAGTGAACCAGGGAGTGATTCTGCACATGACCATATCAAAACAAGGGTACTCCATTGTATGTCAAATATCCCTAAATAATAAGAGCCCAATCTAATGTGTCTGAAATAACCTGAATGAGAGCCAACTATAGGAATTCTGTAAATCAAAGCCAAGCCAATCTCCATCATGACCCTCTATCCATCCAATCAGCCTACAAAGGTCGCATAATAGGCTAATCATCAAGCCTGTCAATGTCCATGAAAAAGGGGACATGACAATTTGCCCCTCCAAAAATTGCTTGTCCCCAAGCAATCTCGAAACAATGAACCACTCGATCCACCTGGATCCCAAATGTAATTATGCTCTGCACTGCTGTAAATCAATGCAAGTACCTGGAATATCATCAGAAGTAGAACAAAGAGAAACCCATAATCAAATTGGCGAACGCAACTCAACCAAACTCTAAGAGCACAACTGCCATAGTCAAGAACACATGAGAACCAAACTCTCGAAGCATCATAACCCAAGTAGAATGGACAACTCAAACTGCCAATTCCATCTGCAAATGGTGCCAATCCATCCCATAATGGATGGTAAGAAACTGGAGCCGATCTACACCTGTGTGAAATCAAATCTTCTCTCTCTGGGTCAAAAGAAGAATAATGAGCATACCCCACCTCAAAATCCTTGTGAGGTAGCATAGTAGATAGGATCCCTATAATCTCCCCACCCAATCTACTAATAGCACCAATACCTTGGATGAGAACACCTTATGTCGCCCTATGCGAATCCAGATGAACACCTGCACTATCCAACAAATACTCCATGAATGACTCCGTGCAGTAAAAATTATATGTGGAAGCATCAACGTACTCCCCCACACACCACAACTGATCTCTCTGTAAAGGTGGCACAATCAACTAGACCACACTGTCATCTGTGTGAGAAGAATCAATCTGGAGAGGTATCCCAAACTCATCAAAACCAGGTACTCCCAAATCCTGAACCAGTGTGTCAGCCTCAACAACATGTTCCTCAGCTACAACTATAGGAACGTACTCACCAAAAACACTCAATGTACTAACCTCTGAGTCTGAGGCTGGTGAAGACCGTAAATGCTCTAACTCCATGGTCATCTCAGCCAAATGAAATTGTGACTCCTCATAAGCTAACTGCGTAGTCTCAAGAATCTCAGAAGTCACCTCTACCTGCTGAGTAAGCTCACTCACCTTATCTTCCTCGACCAACAATGCATCATATGTTGTGCTACCCCACTCCATAAGATAATGTCTATCGGTGACCAACTGCATATAATCCTATCTCAAAATCTGGATGGCCTCCCATAAAGAGTGGATCTCTGTCAAGGACAAATAACTACCTCCTTGCTCAATGCTAGTAGGAGAACCCCATCCATAAACTGCTAAAAACTGATGAGTAGCATCAAAATGCTCACAAGCGGTAGTGATATCTCTCTTGCCTACTCTCAATTGGCTGGTCACATGATGGCACTGGCTAGATTGTCTCCTACAATCCTCCTCTGATGCACGGTCCAAAATAGTAGACTCAAAATCACTGATCTCTGGAGTACTACCATCCATACTCTGTGAATCAACTCCAAAGCTCATATCAACATACAGAGCATCAAAAACTATAGCATCACGGTCTAACTCCTCCGTATCGAAAGAAACTATTGGTGAAACTAAGTCCTCAAAACTGTCCACTGCATTCTCCTGGGTGTCATCTACAATAATCGAATCCTGGGACTCTTCTACAATTTCTGCCATATCTGAGAGATCATCAACACTCAGTGTACTAACATCTAAGTACACCTCTACACTCTGAGTGTAAACATCAGACTCATCCTCATCTAACTCTGAAGAGGCTGTTGCTGAAACTATCTCATCATCACAATCTCCTGCTCCCTCGTCCTCTGCAACTAACTGAGAGTCCAAATACTCATGACTAAGCTCGACCACGTGTCTGTCAGAATCCTGGTGAGCCACCTTCATTGCCTCTATCTTAGGCTCTGAAGCCTCTGCCTCTAACTCCTCAGAACTATCCCGCTGTTTGAAATCTTTTGATTTCAAATCCTCACAATATGCCCATATTATACGATGTCCCTTGCCCTTAGGCCTCAAATGACAATCGTGATTGGCATCATATGGACATTTTCAGTATAAGCAAAGCTTTTGCCTAGACCCTTTAACAATGGATGCCATACGCTGAACTAATTTGGCTTCAAACGTAGGATCTGAGAGAATTTCATTCATCCTCCTCTGGGTTTTAACCAACTGGTTCAAACTTTGTTTCACCATCTTCATATCATTGTCCCACTATTTCTGATTACTTGAAGTACACATGATTTACTAGCCGATTCCCTTATGTGTACTCAAGCGAAAAATAACTCACTTAAAAAATAAAATAGCGACTTAAAAAATAATAACTAAAAATTAGCTAATTTTAAAAGCTTTTGGGGCAGAATTATCAAAAAATGATTAGGGGAAATTAAGTTTTGACTTAGCAAGGAGACGTGGGCAAAAGTCCTTACGACGCCGTTTGCATGCCTTGCAAAGAAAGAAGAGAACTAGCATTGCATGATGCAAGGAGTGGTTGACCACGGATTTGCGCTGTAGGCGCTATTATGCATGCATACTCAGATCTTCCCTCTACCCTCCACGCTTCTTACCTTTGCAGTCTGGGTAATTTGACAGTCAACAGTTGGTTATGCCAAGCTTTGTGTAAGCTTTCAAACCCTTTATGTTTGTGCAACCAAGAAATTGCTCGGTCTTCCTCACAGCCTGCGCATGCTCTTCTCTTGCCGTAACTGTCTCTACGTGCCCTAACCCTCTGCCCTGCCTCTGTGTGCCTCTCTCTGCATTCTATGCTATTGACTTAAATCCCTGCAAACCTCTGTGTACCTGCAATACTTCTTCAAAACCTCTATGTTTTTGGCTTCTACTATTGACTGTCGTGCACGTGACCCGTGTTCCTGGCTTATGCTGGGGAGAAAAAGCTTATGTTTGGCCCAAAAAGATTTTTGTAAATTACTAAAAAATAGATGGAAACTGTTGACGACTTATGCTTTGTAGATTGCCGTCTATATATCTCATGCTGGCATCATGCTTGGGAACGTCAGGTGGCTGCAACTTGTTCAGTTGGCATTGAGATTTGGTTAACCCAGATCTGCTCGAATACCACTTTTTGTGATACCACTATAATAGTGGTATCACTATACAGACCAATCTACCCAAACTACCCAACAAGATGGCAGGACAAAAGCTCTGATACCACTGTGATATCCCTGTTTCTCTTCAATTCTGAAACCTGATATTTTTCTGACTGTTTCACTATATTTTACTTTTGCATGAAATAAGATACGATTTTGCAAGATAAATTCAAATAATAAATAAACCACAGTAAATCACTTAACTGGCAAATCAGTGCTCTTATTATTCTTTAGAATGATTAAAATAATGAATCTCTGGCACGCATATAAATGAATACAAATATCATCTCAAAATCTGATCTTTTTCAAATCTGGGACAGCTCTAATAGAGAAGATCTTTATCTGTGCAATATCTGAATAAAAAACATAATGAAATAAATCCGTGAAAAGCTTTGTGACAACTTCTATATGAAGTTACTTCTCAAATCTGTAAACCTCTGTGATAACTTCTGTATGAAGCTATCTCTCAAATCGGCAATAGATCAGCTGATATTTCACAGCCTCTGAATCGCACACAATGAAGAGTTGACGTTCTCCACTGCAAATGGAATCCTGGAACCCTTGGCTCAGTCTTCATAGAAGAATTCTTCAATATCAAAATCAATAATCAAATCATAATCCAAACTCTCTCCCATGAGAACTCTTATACCCTTCCAAAGGTGTGCTTGCTAAAATTAGATTTCCTCAAATTAGAACTTGGGGTTCTAAAATTAGAATTCCTAAAATTAGAACTTGGGCTTCTTAAATTAAAATTTGGGTCTTAAAATTAGACCAATTAATTAATAATTAATAATTAATTAATATCTAATTTAAAATTAGACCAAATAATTAATTAATTAATATCTAATTTAAAATTAGACTAAATAATTAATATTTGATTAAATCAATCAAATATTAATATCTCCCTCAATACATGTCAGATCCTCGAACCATCTGAAGCTAGTGAACCAGGGAGTGATTCTACACATGACCATATCAAAACAAGGGTGCTCCGCTGTATGTCAAATATCCCTAAATAATAGGAGCCCAGTCCAATGTGTCTGAAATAACCTGAATGAGAGCCAACTATAGGAATTTTGTAAATCAACGCCAAGCCAATCTCCATCATGACCCTCTATCCATCCAATCAGCCTAGAAGGTCGCATAATAGGCTAATCATCAAGCCTGTCAATGTCCACGAAAAAGGGGACATGACATTAGACCCCTCAATATGACTTAGAATGACAAATAAACCTAGAAAATGATTAACCAAATCTAGTATAACATTAATTGACATTAATTAACCTATGAAACAACTTATGACAACATATTATACCCACTTATATGCCTGAAAGTGAATATTTTTACTATGGGTGCCTTATTTTAACCTAAAAGTCAAAATTTGTCAATATTGATGATTGTAGATTTAGAGATTAAATCCCTAAACTGTGAAAACAAAAGTCTAGGCCATTTGGTTGATAATATACAATAGGGTTACAAAGAATTTTGATGCATCTTGATGACTAAACCTTTCAACATACATACAAGACAAGAGTTATGAAAAGCTTGAAGGGTAGATTTCTAATGGAGGTTAGTTGTTGAAAGGCTCAAAGTTTCCCTTTTATACACTAAACTCTATCAATAACATCAATAGGTTTTGAGCTCTAAAGAAGGTCTCTACCACCCAAGGTTGGAGTAAAGGCATATATTAATGATGGAATGACCTTATCAATCAAAAAAATATTATCAAGGAGAATAATGATATAAAAAAAATATTGATATGTAATGTTTTAATTCTAAATACACATTTAGGTCTCTTTTCATCACACAATGTGTGGCTATAGGTTGGCTATAGGGTTACCATGAAGAATGGGATATATATCCTTGATAACATATCCCACTCCAAGAATAAAATGAATAGGTATGGATATATAATGGTATGTATATCTTAAAGAGGGACATAAAACATGCAAAAAATGCCTAATTCAGATATAAACACCTACATGATCCTTTTGGTCCAAACATAATTGATTGTGTTTGACTGTAGCTAACAGTGACCCAGTTGATGCCTATTTTAAGTTTTTGGCATGGAAAATGCATAGTATAAGTGAATAAAATGACTATTATATGGATTTAAGGGCTTAATAATACCTTATATTTAGGTAATTATTTATATATATATATAATATACACCTATATGTAGGTGAAATATATAGACAAGGTCAGCTTACCAGTCACGCCTAACTAAGTAAGGATAGGTTTCAAGGTGAAATAACAAATTATGAGAGTTTTATAAGATTTTTAACATCCTCATCATCGTTTAAATCACATTTTTATAATTTCATGATGGATATAAATCAAAGGAAAGACCCTAAACATGCAATACATAGTCTATTCTTTAAACCTTGCATATAGTCCACTCCACAAGTCTGTCTCAGAATTTGAAAGTGTTTGGTGGTCAAATGACCTAATAAATGGATAAAAATTGGTATATATATATATATATATATATTTATATATATATATTTAATAGTCCCATAAAATATTTACTTGGTCTAGATAAATAGGGGAAGTGCCCTCTATTTTATCTCAGATAGAGGGCACTCCCTTTGAGTGTGAACTGGTAGGTTTTGGAGAGGGTGATAAATAGATGGACAAGGTGATAAAAAAAACATTTATAGGAGGTGTGATAATTTTTATGAAACTTATAAAAATATTATTAAGTAGTCATAAACTATTTAACATACAAAAGTGGTCAACCTACAAGAGTTGCAGTCAAGTCTGTCAAGCAAGGTTTTTGCCTAAAGCCAAATGGAAGGTCAACTTCACTTCCAACCTTAGGATAAAATTATAATAAATTTTTTCAAATTTTTATCGTCATAATATATTTTTAAAAAATATTATAATATAGGTAAGTCATATATAAATCCACTTTTGGCTTAGAGATAGTCCAAGCTTACAAGAATGGAGAAGCAAGCTTGAAAGGCTAAGTTGAAATTATTACATCTCTTTGGAAACTATGAATGGAGATCCAATAAGTTTGGAGATGTTAAAATAGGTCATAAAAATTTATCTTGTGATTTTTTTTTTAAAACTCTAACTTTTCATCTCTATGAATAAAGCTTAAGAGCCTAAATCACTCAAAACCCTTGCAAACCATGGATAAGGACCCGATTGGGAAAACAAGGACGTAAATGCATATAAATGGACTATAATGGATTAGTAAATTTTTTTAATTATAGGGGACTATCTAGATACCATTCCCATCAAATTGAGTTATTTTTTATTCATACAAATACGGTACATAATTGTTTTTCTTGACTATTTAATGTATTATGTATGTTCTAGGAGGTTTCAAGATATGAAATAAAATTTAGGAGGAATATAGAGACTTATCATAACTCCCTATTTACATATAATTCTTCATCAAAACTCCTAAGTGTACCTACAAGTATCTCCATCTTAGCTAATTAGAACTGGCATAGTGATCATGATGGTGAGAAGGGTGAAAACTTCGAGTGGAGGTCATTTTAAGGTGTGCCTGATGCCTCTAATGCCATGGATGGTATCGAAACATGTACTTAAAGCCCTTGTATGGATTTGTATGATAAACTAAATACATTTTGGAAACTAAGTGTACAAGGTGTGTGAAAGAGGATTTTTCTTTGAATATAGATGTTAATACTCACTTTTAGAGGAATTTAGATTACCAGGACTACAACCAATGGATGGAAATACATGTATGAAACCCTTCCACATAAATAAAATTATTATACTTATCACTATTTGTATTTTAGATATTTAAATATGAGTAATTGATGAAGATAATTTTTTGATCCAACAAAAGGAAATTCATGCCACATTTCAAGAGTTTCTTGACTTAGGATGCCACGTGTATTTCCTAACTTTTCTTGATCAGTTTCACGTTATCTTATTATGCACACATAACTCATAATTTAATCATGAAAAGTGTCCTTGTGAACTTTGGAATTATTTCTCTTCTTCTCTCTCTCAAGTTCTATAAGAACTAGCCATTTTAGCCTTGGTAAGATATTCTCTACATAAGTATGGTGAAGCCCTGCTATTTTCCATACCATGGATCAATAAAAACTACTTATTTTTACCTCTTATATGACTAGTAATAGTGTGTTCACTTGAATTATTGATCTTGTTTAGTGATGAATGTTGTTTATTTAGAATTTGTATCTCATTATCTCACCTATTTTCAGCTTGAAAGCTTATTCTTGTAGGTCATGTGAAGTGTTTTATGAAGTTTCAAGGTTGAGTGAGTTAGTATATTCAAATAGTGCCATTATAGGCCTCTTTTCTAGTCTTCCTAACCTAAACATGCATCAAAACCTCATAATAAAATACTAATGTGAGAAGATTTATATTAGAGAAGTGTATGCCTAGTTAGTCCCTTGGTCTCATGTGTGACATGTAATTAGTTGGTAGTCATTAATAAATTTGGTGTATCACACTTTTGGGATAGTTTATTTTTATTTTTCTCTCCCTTTTCCTTGAAATCATAGATTTAGTGTTAATTTATAAGTGGTACATCAAAGGAACTAACCCTATCTAGATATTTACCTCAAAGGTGTTTCAATTGTGCCACTTGGATGAGGATAGATGAGACATCTCCTCAAAGGGTGAAAATACAAGTGAAAACAAAAATTTTATATGGTAGATTAATAAGCTCCATGATATGATCCCATTCATCATAACCCATGAGGGGATTATTGGATAGAGGTACATAATGTTGTAGGAGTTCCTTGAAATGAGGAGTAGAAGTACATGTAGATTTGTGTTGATAGGATGTGGAATATTTAATTAGGGGAAAATATGGTTGATTATCATGTGAGGATGAGGTAGTTGATGCAGGTTTAGTTTGTGATAGATTTGAATAAGTAGTGTTAGAAGGTTGAATGTCATTAGCAATGGGTAAAGAGGTTGGAGAAATTTTATAAATGGTATGAGAGGTGTTATCTAATGGATGTGTTGGAATTATTTCATCAAAATATATAAGGTCCTCTTTCCCCATATCTATTAGATGATTTGGGTAATAATATTGAATAACATGGAAACTAAGATGATTTGTAATTGTGGGTGGGATAAAAATCAATGGAGGTAACTACCCTTCAAATGGTAGTCATGTGGAACACATTCTCTTCAATATTTAGGCCTATAAGACTATCTATGTTATTGGTGGAAGGGGTATGCTTAGCATTAATATATTGGTGATTTAAAAGAGGGTCTTTGTAAATGTCCAGATGAGCATTAGCCTCATTCAAAGCTTGATTTTTACTTTTTGTTTCATGATTTTTGATGGAAATTCCATAGGCTTGTTGTGTTTATGAATTAATTGTGGTCTAAAGAGGGAGCAAAGAGGAAATATTTAACTAAGTTATGCAATTAGGTACAAGTCTCATGAGAGTGACCCCAAATAACATGAAACTTATAAAATTTATTGGGGCCATACCATGATTGCATAGGATGATTAGGATCAATTTATCATGGAAGAGGCCTTAGTAGATGCTTTTGGACTTCCACTAAGGATAAAGGCTTATGAAAATTAATGTTTATTATTGGATAAAAGTGAGTATTAAGGATATGTTATAGAGGGGAAACTTGTTCTTGATCATGGTCAGGAGAAACTGCTTGAATGTTATGAATTTTATCATAGGAATTAGTGACACCATCATTAGTAGCATGATGATTTTTATTTTTTATGAGCATGTGAGTGCCCATAGGAGGTTGGGATGGCTCAAACTAATTCATTAGGAAATATTGGCACTTGGCTTGGTCAATGGCTTATTCCAAATTTTTTGGAGAGAGAGAGTCCATACTCAGTATTATAACTTAGGATAAAGAGCATTGGTAAATATATGAAATACGTTATCATCTACCATTTTATTTTCACACTTGTTAGAAAAGGTCTTCCACCATTTGATGAAATCTTGTGTGATTTCCATTTCAAATTTATTACAATTAATAAAATGAGCCAAGGTTTTTCAGGGAAGTCACTAGTTTAAAAAATTTGTACTAGACTGTTAATTAGATCTTCCAAACTAGTGATTAAATGATATTTGAGGTGGTTATACCAATCTAAAGAATCTCTAGATAGGGTTTTTTCTAAGATATTGGTAGTTCAAAAGTTTTTAATTTGACCCAATATTTGTAGAGATTTCCAAATGTTTTTAATTGTAATGTAAGATCAGTTGACCTGTTATATATAATAGTAGGGGTGATACTTCCTATATATATGTTATCAATTTGAGGTGTAAGAGGTTTTATTTAAATATTTTTAATTTTTTTTGTTAATAAGAGGTGGTTGAGGGATAAGTTTACCATGGGAATCCTTAAGGTAGGGTGGGGTTATTTTGGTTGTGTGCTCCCCATGGGACTTGTTGAGGGTGATTTTGGAGATGTATAAGGTGATTTTACATTTACATCATTTGGTTTCAATTATTGTCTTGGAATGTGTTCATTTGGTTAATATTTTTTAAAAAAATTATGGGTTTTAGTGGTGTTATTCATGACATGTGAAACATTAACATTGGTATTAGTCATTTGGGTACCACTATGAGTAGTGGTATGGATGTTATTAGTAGATTGAGAAGTATTGTTAAAAAAGGAGGCACTAGTGGCATGATTAGCATGTGTTGTGAAAGCTTCACTAGTAGAAGGATTAAAATAATAAGCACTAGTGGCATGATTACCATGGGTAAAAAATGATGCACTAGTGGAGGAATTGAGAAGAGTGGGTATTGGAAAAGGCCCACTAGAAGTTGAACCTGCCATGCTAATAGAGATACATAGCACGGAGGTTGAGTAAATCAAGGAAGAAGAGATCATATTATTATTATGGGTCAAAATATAAAGAAGAGTTTGAGATTAAAATAATCTATTACACCCAAATCCATGTGATAATGTGAGGGAAGGTGAATGGGGTTCTTCTACTTGGACAATTATC